>VDFB02000008.1:107239843-107322462 GCA_007258455.2 Sequoia sempervirens | reverse complement strand
TATATTTTTTTAAAGTTGTAATAAAAATTCATAATTAATTATTTACTTGGAAAAATTACAAAAATATCGTCACATCGGGACATAGGAGTCCTCTACTTATATCTAAAATCTTATAAAAAAAATTATCATTTTATTGTGGTTAGGGTGGTTAGATAGACACCTACTTCTTATTTTTTCCCTGAAATTTAAGTACTCTTGCATTGAAATTTCAATTTTCACCAAATAGACTTTTAAAAAAAAAAACTTAGTAGTTTAGAAACTACATTCAATTTTCCACAGATTCTATTCTTACATATTTTTGAAATAATATAGATAACTTATTCAAATTTTTATGTTAAGTTGCCTAACTCTGATTTTTCTGAATTTTCATTGCCACTTAAGGGCCTGTTTTTTCCATGATAATCCTGCACATACCCAAATGCTTTTGAGATGTTGTGAGTACATGGCAAACTATCTTCATGATGTTGCGGATGTGCTGAAATGATGAGTTTCCAAGTGCTTTTGAGAAAATTAATAAAGAAGAGAAGTCAGAGTTACGAATATGTTCAGAATGTGCTCTAGTATGTGCTCCGCGTTTCTCCTGCATTGATCCTATGCTTAGGTGGATATGAAGGTTTGCTAATGGTGATCTAGTGGTAATATCTCTTGAGTTGAAGTTTCTAGGTTAATGGGATGTGAAAGTTATGTTCACTAGTGTGTGAACTATTTTGGAAGAATTGATCTTCTATGGATTGGCATAAATGTTTTTTCTCCCCAGTCCTTTGCTATTTCATTTCAGATCTTGCAGATCTAGAATATGTCTTATATTGGTGTTCTCTTGGTTCTAGCAAAGATGCATGTGGTTTGGCGATCTAGAAGTCATGTTTCTAAGTTGTTGTATGTGTTTACACAGTCTAGATGGGATGATGGAAGAAGTTCGGTGTTTGAAGATTGTTGCACTTGCTTTAAATGTATCTGAAGGAATCTGAGATGTGTTATCATGCATAATGAAGTGTTTTACATCACTTGCATGTTATCTTCTTGTTGGGAAGCGTGTATATCAATGTTCATTTGTGTTTTCATTAGGTTTGGTTGACCTGGTGTTTACACTTCATTCAAGAATTAAAATTAATCAAGGAAGTGTGTGGTTGATCCAAGACATTATATTTGGTCTTGGTTAAGTATTTTTGTTGGTCCACTCTCATTCTTTTCCACCATGGGAATGTTGAGTTTCCGACCTAAATTGAATTTATGAAATGAAGTTTATGTGGCTGACCTTGGAGAAAGTTTCTAAGGTTGAAGATGGTATAAATGCAAGTCGAATTGTGAAGAATGTGAAGTAGATGCAAAGTGACGAAGTAAGCCACAAATCAAAAGCAGAAGTGTGTGAAAGTGAGTTGAGGCAACAATACTTCATTGTGTTAGATTCCTGAAGGTAGTGAGCTAAAGGTTTCTACAATCTTTTGATCAAGGCTACAGATGTGTGTTTATTGTTGTGGTGGATCTTTTGTTCTCTTTTGTATCTGTAGGAAGTAAGCCTCTTTTTTGGATAGTGAGTCCTTTTGTAGGCAGCGAGCTTTTGTATTTGGACAGTGAATCCTCTTCTAGGCAATGAGCCCTTGGCAGTGACCCTCTATTTCAATTTTATAATCTCTTTATATTGTGAGTTAATCTTCACCATGGTTTTTCCCTCATTGGGTTTTCCACATAAAATTCTAGGGCTCATTGTGTTGATTTACTTTATGTTATTTGTGTTTCATGTTCATACAAGTAATAACATAATAGTTTAGTTGTGGGATTGATAAGTGTTGAAGTTTTGAATTTGAATTTGTGTGACAATTGATTCACCCCCCCTCTCAATTATCTTATGCCTTTTTAACAATAATCCCCTGCCATCTTCTTCAAGCTACCAAGATCTCCCTCAAGCAGTTAAGCTTTATCTACAGGGACCAAGCTTTGATACCAATTATTGAACAATTTAGATAACTGAGAGGGGGGGTGAATTAGTTATCATAAGACAATTTTCTTGACTTTAATTAATCCAGAGCAAGCTTATATCAACAATTAAACAAATATGAACATGAAAGCACATAACAACATTATGCACTTAATGAACACCAGAATTTACACGGAAACCCAAGAAGGGAAGAACCATGGAGAATGCTAATTCTCAATTATAAAACACCAGTTAAGGTGATTTTTACAAGGGATCATTTCCAAAATGCTCACTGCGGGTAAGGCTCACTACTGGTGGGCTCACAACCCAATTAATACATTTGATTACAAAATAGTCTCACTGACAAAAAATGAACTAATGAAGCTGAATCTACATATGCATGAATTCAGTTCCAGTTAAGAGAACATATCTGTCTACAGCAGATCCGATCAAGAATCTTCTACACACCTTCCTCGCACAACCTCTGCAAAGAAAAATTCTTCTTCCTGACACTTTCCTTCAACTTTCTTATTGCATAATCCTTTGCACCCTTTTATTTTTTCACACACTCCATACACCACACTTCTCACTTCATTGAACAAAAACAACTTTTACTTATACCATTCCATGCCTTCATAATATCCTAAGTCAGCCAGACACAATTTGAATTAGATCACCACAAAACATGTCGACATGAAGAACGACCTTGAAATACCTTATGCAAAACATGTCGACTTGAAGAAAAATCTTAAAATATTCAATAAGGATTGGCACACAAACACCAAGCCCAAAAGATAGGTCACATAAATATCTTCTTACTATGTTACCAAGGGACCCATAAATAGGTCATACATAAGATAGAAAACTTTGAATTACATGAAATATATTCTAGAGCTTATGGGAATGCCACAACCAAGACCAAATCTTGATTATCATCAATTTCAGTATCAATTGAAGAAACACAAATAGACATACCAAAACTTGTAACATGCTACATGAATATCTAGATAGCAAGGATACTCAGAATAAGCTTTGAGCACAACAACCAACATCAAAAGATTAGTCTTCATTATTCTACATTAACTGACTTCCACAAATGTCCCAAAAAGAAGTACTGCCATACCCGGATCACGAATAACATCCACACTACACAAGATCATAACACTCAATAGGAGAGATCATTTTTGTATATCATCCAAAGCACAACCTTCTGGATCCCAGGTTTTGACATCAATGACAACAATGCTAAATCATCTCAACAACTTCTCAACAGAGATTAGTGGGATTGGATAGGATGGGATCATTGAACATAGACTTAACTATTAGAGGTTAATGGGATGGGATTAGGAGGGAATAAAATAATATATGGTGAATTAGGAGAAGGGGACAAGACCAAGAGGAGATAATGGAATATAGGATGGACTAGTACAAATAAATGGAACATAGGGTAAATTGTTAGAGGTTATTGGGATGGGATTAGGAGAAAATAATGGAACATAGGGTGAGTTAGGACGTGTTTAGGGTTTGACTATAGGACACAAATTGGGAAATTGAGGTGTGTATTAGTAATGAAGAAGAGAGTTTTTCAATAATGAGTGGAAAGAAAGGTTTCTTATAAGGGTATATTTAGGATGAAATATGGATAAAGGTGTTATAGTATAAAAGGAGGTGTGAAACATTGGGGTATGTGATACATGGAATAGATAAAATGTGTGTGTTGATAGGAATGTAATAATGAGGTGGATATTGAATGGTAAATATTTATAGGATCTCATAAAACCAACTAAACAAGCCATCCTCTATTAGATATGGAAAATGCGACATCATGGTAAGTTCATCATAATATAATTCATTCAAATCACATGTCCTATACTCTTCATGTTTAGTTAAAATGTATGGCAAGGAGGAGGATAAAAGTGATAGGTTGTGGGATGGTGGGATAAGATTTAACTTAGTTGAAGGGATGAGGTTGCATAAATGAGTGTGAAAGAAACTAAATGGGAGATTATTTCCCATTATGATCTACCATCATAAATATTTACTTGTGTTCCTAACAAATAGCATAGAGAAAGTGGATAGAACAAAAATAGTTTTCATAGGGAAATCAAGGGATATGACAACAAATTACTAGAGATTCATGAGAAAATAGTAGTAGTGAGGACTAGGAAAGGTGATAACACTAACCATTTAATAATAAAGCATATGATTTGAATTATTTAACCACTAGCTATAAGTAGTAAATAACCAATTATAACTTAAAGTTTGAATGATTTTTGTGAGGCTATAATATGAGAATTAGAATCAAATAGAATATGTATTAGGTATAGAGTAAATATTTAAGAACTCATAATTTAAGTTCCTAGGGCATGCTACCAAGAAAATATCTTCCAATCTTGAACTATACTTCTTAATAAGGAAATTTCATAGTCATTCAAAATATTAAACTATCAAATATCAAATTGAGATGGAAAAGAGGACATACTTTAGACTCTAAACTTTCAATTTCTTAATTGCACAAATTTGTCTTGTTCATTCTCCACTTCATGTTCCTTTAGTGTTTGAGTTTTTTTTATCAATTTTCTTGATATGATGTTAAATTCTATATCACTATTAAAATTTCTTAAAACAACTAATAGTTATTAAAATGAAAGATAAAACATGAAGGCAATCATTCAAGTTCTCCAAAACATGAAAATAAACCAAGTTCTTCAAAACATGAAAGTAATCAATCAAATTATCAAATTCAATTTAAAAATGTGAAATTTTAATCTTCTATGAGAGAAAAAGGTGATATATTTTCCAAACAATTATTTAAATTTCTTAAGATTATAAAGAGTGAATTTCCATGTTAGAGAAAGCATAGTTTATAGGAAAAAATATAGTGTATGGGGACCCAAACTCACGGGATGCAAATATTTTGTTGTTTTTTGGTGTTTCTTACTTGAAAGAAATACACTTGTATTATATCACAAGTGTGTTATAAAATGAGCATGCTATAATAATCTCGTGATATTTTTTACTTTAGATATTTCCAACCCTTAGGGTTGGACTTTATTGTCAATGCCTAAAGGCGTGTTTTTTGTAAAATATAGAAAAATTGTGAATTTTGATTGTTCTCTTCATTAGGTTTGCATATCTTTCAATTAATCTAAAAAAATACCATAGTAGTTTTATACTCTCTTACCTTTCTAAGCATATAATTTATTCTTCATTTCAAATATTTTAAGGTTTTGATCTTGAATTTATTTTGTCAATGCCTTCTTCTTTTGCCAAAATCCTATGTATAGTATTCATTCAAATTTGAAGAAAATTATTATTTTCATTCTACATTCTATTCTATACACATTAAAAAAAAAATGATTAGTTTTCAAAAAGATAGGAGGAAGCATGCTCAATTTTCTATTTTTAAAGATATTTCCGCTTTAAAAATTAATTAAAATATTTATATTGATTTAAAAATTAACAAAAAATTAGGCATAAACTACATAATGTTAGCTAATTTTTCACTTTTTTTTTGAATAATTAAAAAATATCATCATTTTTGGGGGAGCACACCAAACACTATATTATACTATTGTAACAAAAATAGAAAAAATTTATACGCTTTGCCTATTTGAACCTCTTAATCTTCACTATTTTAAAAAAAAATAGAAGTTTAGAAAGTATATTCTAAGCACTACGACTCTTGTTCTTGTCACATATTCAAATTTTGAGCATGCCTATCTTCAATTTTTTTTTATCAAAGATCATATTTCACTAATTTTAGAAAAAATGGCAACTTATGACCCCCTTTTGGTTCCCCATTTCCATGCACATACCCCTAGATGATAAAGAGCATGAAAATTTTAGAAATTTGTAGAGTAAAATTATTTATAAAGTGGGTTGGGATATTTGATTAATAATTAGAAGATGAAAAAGTGTGTTGATGTATTCAAACTACATGAAATTTGGAAGAATCTTGGTTACACCATTTTAGTATTAAGGACATACATGGCTTTCCTTGCCAATAAGTCACACTACAACTAGATTGAATGAAATATATTACATACATTTAAGTGTATGTTATTTTTTGTTGGTAATAAAAAATAGCAATATTTTTTAATGGTCAATTATGCTTAGGGGAGGCTTTTGAATGAACCTTCCATTCATTTTTTCTCTTATACTTGTGGCATGTAGTATTTTGTAGTATTTAGTTATATTAAAAAATAGAAGAAGTGCAAAGACAATTCAAAAGAGAGTATAAATAATAAAAGTGATAGATGAATAATAAAATATAGGGAAATAAGAAAATAATATTTTATGTAATAAAAAATGATGCAAGAATGAATGGCTAATGAATGGCTATGATCTTAAAATCATAGATAAATTTAGGATATATGATTTTCATGTGTATAATAGTGGGAATGAAGGATATACATGTACATATATCATATTATGAATCTTTCAATAGGCGTGTGATTCAAGTTTATGGTAAACTTTTTGACCTTATTTTATAAATCACATTGTGTGGGTTTTTTAATAGCTATAAAGGGTTAAATTACTAGTTTATAATTGTATGGGTACAAATTTTGGATTGCACTTGTGAACTTCAATGGTCCACTTTTAAAAAGATTGAATGAAGTATGCATATTTATTTCCTTTCTTGAATTTTATTCAATCAATAAATATAATCTTCCCCATGCATAGTAAGAATGAATGAGTTTTTCGAGATGTCAATATGAAAGGTCTAATGAATGTATAGTCATTATGATACACACAATGATACATGAGCAAGTTAATGAATTCAATGGTCAATGATATTATTAGTTTCATTCTTTTGTTTCTATTTATGTGTATGTGAATGATTAAAGGCTAATTTAAAGGGATTAATGTGTTTCTTGTTAGTAACTAGCTCCCAAAACCTATAGGTCCATGCACATAAGTTAATGAATCACTCTATTGTATGATGTAACAAAATTAACTATTCTTAAGTGTTAACCCATAGAATGATATGTGCTATATTAGTATTCTTGTGCCTTATAAATACCATAATATTGAAATGAGATTAACAAAGAAGCCACTTGTTATGGTATCACAACTAGGGTTGAGAGAGGGATACTATGTGGGAATATACCTTAGAGGATAATTATTCTCATAAAGTATAGTTTGTCCTACCCATCTTAAGGTGATTACCAAAAATATAAAATCTATAGTCTACTCATAGATACATTTACTATTGCTCCAATATGATAAAAGCTATAAATTGTGAACTACCTACATAATTATTTGGTTATATAATATGGTTAGCCAACTTTCACCAATAACATGCAAGTTATAGATGCTAGGATTTATGCTTATACCAAGTTGCAACAACTTTTTTCTAGTAACATATAGATGATAGATGTCAAGATCCATTTATTCAAAAAAATTATTCACATATTTTGTGTGTTGTTACAATCTATAGATATCTAAAATCCACCACCTTGTAACACCATATATAACATCGCTTCCTAACATCATTTCTAACACCATTTTAACACCACGATGCTAATTTAGGAATTTTGACACAAGTACCGTGTTATTATCATCCTAATAATTTTTTTAAAACAAAGTGGCAAGCCACTGAAATATTATTAGTGAAAAAAGGAAATTACATGTAGATATACTGCTCGTGCAGAAGATTATAAAACTGGTGAACCAAAAACCATGTTGTTCACCCAAAAAAACGGTCGAGAGAGGATGACAAATAGAGAATCTACCCAGAGGGAAGGAGTTCCTCAAGCAACAGGGCATAAGAGACCAAAATAAAATGATACATATGAAGGTGGCGGGCACATTAACCCTAGCCATAAATACAAAAATCAGATCCGAAGACAAAGAAGGAGCCATGAAGCATAAGCAAAGCTAGTGAAGACAAAGTACAACTCGAACATAGAAGAGCCTTACAGTAATAACCAGAGATCGAAAGAGAATGGAGGGTTTCCATCATTAAATACCATAAAACGAAAAAATGAATCAAAAAGATATTGCCAGAGCAAGAAACCCCCGCCACCAAAGAAGCATTTAAACCCCACTTTTGGCTGAAGAAGCTAAATCAGGAGGAGGAGGGAAGTATGGAACAACATGAGGCTACATAAAAGTGTTCGGAATAAGAAATTGGACAATATAAAATTAATCTTGAACCGATTTTGAAACTGAATTACCAAGCCGAGAACGAAGGTGGCGCAGACGGTGAAAAAATTCATACGGGCAGTCATCTAGCAGTTCGTGCACCATTGAATTGAGAAGTGTAGTCAGAGGACGATCAAATAATAAGTGTCGGCGACACAAAATTCCTCCCACCATATTAGAGCCATGGAGTATGTCATACGTTTCACGTATCGGCTGAAGCTCAGATAGAGGGAAAATGTGCGGGAGGAGATAATTCCCCGCCAAAAATTTAACCATTTCAAGAAACCATAGGACATCCAATAAATTGGATAGGAAACGAGAAGCTACTTCATTTGAGAGAGCCATAGCATGAAAGTCCATCCAGTCCCAACCCAAAATAGTGGAAATGGTTTCCTCAACCTAGCGACATTCAATTATACAAGACCTTTGAAGTTTTTCAAGTGAAAAGGGCTGGGCATCTCGAATTTCATGAAACCTGGCAGGAATAAACACCCTGAAAGATGCTTCCATGATGCACTGTGAGAGAAAGCAAGAATTTCGACAAGAAATACACCATATGAATTATAAATAAAAACTGTGAAAGAAACCCATTTTGACAGCAGAAACCACCGCACACATACAATAAATTATCTTGACATACTATTGTACAACAGAGAGGTGTGATTGCAGGTAGCCATTGGAGGAACAAATAGGTGATGTACCATTTCCTAGAAGAGCAAGATAGCTAGCACATGCCAAGGGAGCCAAGCAGTGAAAATATTAAAACCAAAGTCATATCAACAGAATTTTTTAAAACCAGTGCCCCCAATTTGATGAGCCGCCAATATTTCTTGCCACCAACCAATGAGTGATATGTTTATTTTGCAAGATAGCAAAGAGGTAAATTGTTTCCACATCCAATATCGAAGAATTTCCAAAGTTAGCCAGATCGAATGTTGCAATGAAACCGATGTAATCAAATCATATACCATGAAATGCGAACGTCATAGGGACCATCCGTGTATGCACGAATGACTGAAAACAAAGATACCTTTACTTCCCGTCATCATCTAGATCTCCATCAACGGTCCATGAGAAGCCTTTTCTCATGGGCAATTAATGCAGATGGAGGATACAATTACTGAGTTTGCACAGATGGATTTCAACCAAAATTACCACGTCAACTAGACGTTAGACAAGCAATTCCATTGAAGAAAGTAAGTTCACCAAGCGTGGCATGTGATTCCACCCACGGGCCAATAAGAAAATTGACCATGAGAGAGCCATTGTACACCTCATGAAAGATACCATAAAATGAAGAATTTCAAATTCAGATGGGAATTCGAAAAAGATACTTTTAAATATAACCACTGGAAGCATAACCACATTGGACATAAACACGTTTAAAGAAGCGGGAATTTTTAACCTGTAGAGAGATCCTGTAGGAAGAACCATGAACCTGGTAAGATTGAACATCATAAAAATAATGAAGCACAATCCTGTCCCTTGAATTCTTTGAAATTCAACTGATTGTTGATAGCCATGTTTGCTAAACTATTTGCCAAAACATTAGCTTCCCTGCAGCAGTGCATAATTTTGTAACATGGAATTCTTTCAAGCAAGATCAAAATATGAGATAATTAAGTAATTTAAATGCCAGGATTTTGAGTTTCTATTTGTAAGAGTAGAAATCACCACCATAGAATCCCCTTTGATTTCTAAACATGTAATGGACAATTTGATTGCCAATTCTAATCCAATTCTTAGAGCATTAAATTCAACAATGTTGTTTGTTCCATCCACTAAGCATTCACAAACAACACCAATGTAATTTCCCTACCATTCTCTAAGAATAGTAGCCGCACCAAATTTTCTAGGATTACCCCTGGAAGCACCATCAAAGTTCAATTTGATGATGTAGGAGTCCCAGGAAGAAAAAACTTTCTTTTTTTGTGTTCCTCTCAGAATACTTGACATTGTGACTTTGGAGATTGAGATCTCAATTTTTTGAAGGACATGTTTATGATCCGATGCATTTTTTCTAAAGATACAATTATTCCTTTCCAACCACAAATTCCAAATGATAATAGAAGGGGAGACTTCCCAAATGTAGGAGAAGAATGCATTTGTAAAAGGAGCAGGCCAACTCAAGAAGTGTTTCAAAATTGAATTATGAAGGGGGCCATGCCAACCAAGTTTCCTCAAGAGCCAATTCCAACAGTGATGAGCAAATATACAATTGATAAGAAGGTGATCAATGGATTTAAAAGCTTGTCCACACATGACACATGTGAACAAGGGGCTGATTCCTAATCTGTCTAACCTCATACCAAAGAGAATTTTGTCTTTGAGAGCAACCTAGGAAAAATCATCTATCTTAGGTAACACATTCGAACCCCAACACAACTTAAAAGGCTAGGAATAATAGTTGGAAGAAATCGTTAAAGAGTTATACCCATCCTTCACATTGTACGTACTAGATTTTGCCTTTGTCCAAATTATTTCATCTTGTTTGTTTGAAAAGATAATTTTTCTTTTCCTAAGTTCAGATAAAAGAGAATCCTTCATATGAACCAACACCTCAAGAAAGGAGAAATCTTTCCATTTAACAAACTAGGAAGGATTATCATAATCAATAATCACATAATCCTTTACTTTATTACCCCAAAGGGCCTTGAGGGTAGATTCCATTTGATCCCAATTACCAAGAGAATTAAGAGGTTGATGCTCGTTCCAAGCATCATCCCAAAAGAGATCTTTTTCACCATTATTTACTAACCAAGAAAGTTGAGGTAAGAGAAACGATCTACAAGATGAAATGAAATTCTAGATTTTCGAACTAGGTGGAAGGTCTCTTTGAGTAAAAAATATTTCTTTGTCAAGAGAGTCTAGGTATTTGTCCCTCATAATTCAACACCATTTGGTGTCAGGTTTGGAATATATTTTCCAGATTGATTTGGCACCAAGAGCTTTGTTTTCTAGAAATATATCCCTCAAACTAGCTCCCCTGCAATCCTTAGATTCACAAAGAGAGTCCCAAGATACCAAAGGAAGTTTTCTTTTTTTAGTTACATTCTCAACCCACAAGAATTCTCTAAAAATGTTCTATAAAGCCACACCCTTGCCATGGGGAAGTTTAAGAACAAACATGAGATAGATTAGAAGGGAGTTTAAAACTACCTTTAACATAACCATTTTTCCTACAAAGGAGAGCCATTTTGATCTCCAAAGTAGAATTTTGTTGGAGATCTGGAAGAAACTAACTTATCCCAGAAATCATGTTTTTTCTTTCTTGAAAAGAAAGGGGTGCCAAGATACTTACATGGGAGTGAATCACATTGGAAACACCAAAATTTTAAAATTTGTTGTTTAACCAAAGGATTGACATTTATTAAGAAAGTCTTAGATTTTTTAGGATTAAAAGATTGTCCCAATGAGCAATAATCTGATAGGACCTTTTTTATTAATTATCTAACCTCAAGGAGGTTAGGGGTAAAGTCCATTTCTATACCTCGGGTCAGGGGAGCAAGAACTGGCACAATATTACTGACCCTTTCCTTTCCCACTATGAAGCAGAGTCAAACCTGTGACCTCAAGGGATGCAAACCCCAAGCCCCAACCAACTCCACTACAAGTGGTGGCTTCATCCTAATAAAATTAATAACATGCTAATAAAATTAATAACACAAGTTAATTTAACCCATTTTCATTCATTAGCTAGACCACATCATTGTATTACTAATTAATTAAATAGTTTTGATTATTTAGTTAATTAAGTTAGTTTCCCTCCATTATTCAAAGTAAATAAATTAAAATCCATTTTTTCCATTTATTTAAAAATAATAAATAATAGAATTAATTATTTACATGCTCATCCATAATTATTAAATAAAAATTCACTCATTAAATAAAATTCAATCATCTTGTAAACCTCAACCATTCAAATTCCAAGAATTAATCTCAACCATTATAGAAAGATAACCCTAAAGGCCACCTATCATTTAATAAAATTATCTCAATCAATCACAACCATTCATTTATAATCAATCTTTAGGATCATTCGTATTTTATCTTAACCTAGAAGGTAATAAATATTTAATAAAATTACCTTAATACATCTCAACCATTCATTCAACATAAAGTATAGACCACTCTATTGGAATATAGTTTTCATTGATGTCAACAAAGGGATTAGAAGTGAGATGGAACTAATCTTGTAAAGGAGATGTTGGCCCATTAATGTAAAAGTGTCATTGATGTCAAAGGAGTATTAGAGGCAAGATGGAGTTGATCATGCAAGGGAGATGTTGGCATGATGATAGTTCAGTTGTGTGCTCGGTGGTGTGCCTGAATGACATAGAGCTCAAAGGACGTTGTGAGAGCAATGGAACTAATTCTAGAAGCATGTGGTGTTGGTTGATGTCAATGGAATGACTTAGGAAGATTGTTTGCAGATGCTGTGCAATTTTTGAAGAGATTGCAAAGGTTTGAGTCTTGGGCTTCAGGCTTGCAGTGTATCGCTTGTTGTAAAAGGAACGTGTTTGGAGTTAGTCATTTTCAATTAAGTTCGATTAGGCTTCAAATTTCAGACGTAATGCTTACAATATGTTGAAGGCATTGGGTTTTAGACATCGGGTATTAGTTATACCTCGTACTGGTTGCAAAGGAATGAAGAAATGTTCTAAGTCCAAAAGATTTTGGACGTAGGACTTCAAACTTTGGGAGTATAGACTATCGATGTGTTCGAAGAAAATTGTATGGAGGGACCCCACCACCAAAAAAATTTTCAGGCTTCATGATTTGACAGGAAGGCTTGCAACTTAGTGAAACTATGGAAAGTGGCAAGGTGGAAGAGTGAACTCCGACTTCCGATGAGTTCTTTATTCTTCAGTGTTCTAGAGGTTTGGATGTTGGGTTGCGATAAATGTGGAATGCGATATATGGTAGAGGGTAAGGCCGAAGGCTGAACCTTGATAAGTATGGACAAGCCTCAGACTTAAGTGTTCAAACTTGCTTGTCAAATGCTACAATGCACTCCAAGTATAAGGAAAGAGGAATGAGAGATCTCCAACCCTCAAAAAGAAAAAGAAAGCCTATGAATGTTGATTTTGGGCATTGTAATGTTAGTAGATTAGTGTAAAGTTCGTTGATTGGAGGCATGCTTTTCAATTGTTTCATTTAAGCTTTGCATGGTATGAAGAAGAAGGGATCCTCGATCCTTGACAGTCGATAGATGGATAGGTGGCAGCAACCTACCATCCCATCAAATGAATGTGTTCACTCAGTTTGACCCTGCGTGCTAGTGAGATTGTGACATGTGGCGAGGATGAAAAGGTGAATGACCTATGGCATGGTATTTGAGGATGGATAATATTTGTGACACGTGGCACATGTTGATTTTTTATTTCACATCTTTGTTACGAATCAACATGATTTTTTGGTCGACGATTGTAAAGTGTTTTAAAAGGTGATTTAACCTTAAATCCTATGACTTGAAGATTAAAAGCATGACCTAAATCAATAGCAGAGTTAAATGGTATAGCTAGGGTTATGGAAAATGGTGTATGAGTGAAGATCAATGGTGTATATCAAAAGACAATGATCAAATGGTGATCATTGTGTCTTGGTACATTGCAGAAATAGATATTGATGCCCTAAGTGTTACAACAATAAGTGATGGGTATAGCAGACATCAAATCAACAACACTGGTTTAACGAAGTATGATCTAACAGAGAAATTTTAAAGATATGTTGATAAATGGAGATCATAGGATTGTGGCACATAGAGACAAGATTGACGACCATAATTAAAAGATGAAGATCTATAGTTAAGTCCATGTAAAAGAGGGTTTTGTATGGTAACTGACATAGTAAACAAATTTACCAATGACTATCTGATTGGGAATTTGACACATAATTTGGTGGCATAGATAACAATATCAATGAAGATCAAAATTAGATTGAATGTATAGAGAATAACATTTAATGCATTCAGTCTTAGGGTTTTGTAGACCGCCATGATAGTCGATGAATCAGATTTAAAATAGATGATGGCATGTGGTTCGATGCAGAGGTAGTGTGATGATGAAGATATCTAATAAACCCTATCAAATGTTTTCATGATGAGCTAGACAATGGTGCAAGGCTCGAGATGAACTGCAGCATGCTAGTGAAGTTAGTAGGTGAAGGAAACCCTAACAGAGGATTCTAGTTGATCGAGATATGAGTGAGAATCTTGAGGAATTGATTGCAGATCAATGGAGAAAAGAAAAGGAAGAAAATCAGAGAATTGTCGTAGTTGTTGCATCTGATGTAAGTGAAAAATGTGAATAGTTTGCAAGGGCAGAGTGCGTTGAATAGAGTCATGTATTGCTAAATATGCAACAGAGGTAGAGTGTGAAGATAAAGAGGAAAGAAAAAAAAAAAGAATACATGTATATGTGTAAAGAAAATACCGAGTCTATAATGTAGATTAACTTCTAGGCATTCACATTCAAACTGTAGGGATGCACCTAGCAACAAATAGTGTATGCACATTCTGAATAAGTAGAACCTAAAAAAAATTAGAGATTCAAATTTGGGTTATTATTCAGAAGATAGAATAGTGAAGGTTCTAAGTGTAGAAGAGAAAGAGAGTGCAGAGAAGAGGGGATGTATAACTGAGAGTGCAACATCAGTAGCAGAAAGTGAGTTGTAGAGACCACAACAAAGTATTGAGAAGTTGCAAAGTAAGTTGCAACATTGAATTGTGTTTAATAGAACAACTTAGTATAATTTGTCTTTGTAAATTTGATTGGTCGGTGCCATCAGATAACTGAGTTGGTGCTTAGTGTAGGGACTGGTGTCTCCTTGGAGTTGGTGCTCCTAAAACATTGTAATAGAACATTATTGCTTGTAAGGCTGGATTAGGATAGTAGATCCTAACAACATTTCTCACTGTGGTTTTTCCCATCTTGGGTTTTCCACGTATATCTGGTGTTTTGAGCTTTTGTGTGTGTGTATGGTTATCTCTCTACTATTTTAGTAAATCTGCATAAAGTGCTAAAAGGAATTAATCTACAGTAGTGATCAAGGGTTTAAAGAATTAATCTGCATAAAGGTTTTGAGAGCTAATTTTTTAGATCTACTGATTCACCCCCCCTCTCAGTAGATTTTTGTGTTCCAATAATTGGTATCAAAGCCCTAAGTTCCCTAAGAGAAGCTTAATCAACTTGGGTAGATCTTGGATAAGTGCACACAAAATGGTTAGTTAGGAAGGATCATTTGCAAAAGAAGTATTTCTCTTTGATGGATCAAACTATAAGTGTTAGAGTAGAAAAATGAAAACACATCTAGAATTACTAGGGTCTGATATGTGGATGTTAGATGATAAGGGATACAAATCCCCTACCACTCCTCCCACTACTATCATTGGAAAGAATACATTTGAAGATAATTCTAAGGAAAATGTTTACAATTTTGAGTGGGCTGTCAAGATCGGTGGTTGTCAAAGTCATGCACTGTCAAAGAGCACATGATGTTTGGAATACATTAAAGATGATGTATGAAGGTAATGATTGTAAGGTGTAGGCCAAGATTCAGGCACATGGAGGTGAGTCTGATAGTATGAAGAGAAGTGAAGATGAGAAGAAAACTGACACATCCATAGGAGATGTTGCAGCTAGAAGGGAGAAGGTAGAAGCATCTACTTCTAGATCATAAAAGTCCAATGAGGAGCAAGCTGATTTCATCAAAAGACTAAGGAGAGGCTTTAGAAAATGTAGAGGTAAAACTACTTGTCTTGCTTCTAAATACATTCATGATGAAAATAATAACTTTAAACAAGACAATAGTATTAAGCTAATGGATAAGAAGAATTTTCACACAAGAGAAGAAAATAAGTTATTTGATGAAAGTGGCAGATCAAATGATGAACATGAAAGTACCTGTGATATTGAGGGGAGTGAATTCCTATCCATGGATTTTGGTACAACTTTTGATGAAGATGTTGAAAGGTCTGGTGAAGAGGAAGAAGTGGACCTCGAAGGTAAACTCATCCATGCTCTAGATGAGATTAAAAAAATGAAGAAGGAAAATGAAGATCATAAAATAAATGCATAAAAGGAGATAGAGAGACTAACTGAAAACCTTGAAGATTTTAATCAAATGATGGTTATTTTGAAAATAAAAGTTGAGGAAGCTAAAAGGATAGAAGATGTAGTTAAATTTAAACTACAATCTAAATCATATGAATGCATGAAGTTGGAAGTAAAGATAGTTTCTCTAAAAAAGAAGTTAAGATATGTTAAAAAGTAGATTGATAAAGGCTTGAAGTTGAAAGGTGGCTCTAAGATGTTAGATTAGTTGATTAGATCACAAAAGCCATCAAGACCAAGAGTGAAGATTGACCTTGGTTGTGAGAAAGGGAAGAGTCCTAATTTTGCAAGATTATTTGAAAAATTTAGAGTAGAAGAAAGAGTGTGAATAAAGAAGGATAAAGCATGCATGAGTTGTTACAAGGAAAATGCCTCAGTCGATGGAAAATAAAAAAAAGGCATTGCTAAGGTGATGAAAACAAAAAGGGAAAAGAAACCTACTGCCGATAGCAAGAGAGTTGAAGAAGAAAAGAGACCTATTGCAATCAAAAAGAACAATAACCATTCAGTTCTTGATTATCAGAAGAAGATGCCCATAGTAGATAAGAAGGTGGAAAAATCAATCCTTGAACAACTAAAGAGAAAGCAACATATAAAGTTAGTTGAAGCAGAAAGATTCCCAAGGATGAGATACATGAAGATTTCAAAGCAAAGAAGACCACCTAATCCTGCACAAAGAAATGATATGACCAGGTATTCCTTGCTTTTCTATGGTTACTGGACCATTCATGTAACCAGTTTGGTCATAGGGCTTGTGAATGTAGAGTTGCACCTAGAAGGAGCACAAAATATGTGAATAGAAATTCATTTGCTCCTATAATGAATATGAATGTACTAAGTTCTAGATTAAACTATGTAAGACCAATAGCACATTATGAGAGAAAGAAGATGCCCCCCAAAGTAAAAAATGGTTCACATATTCTTGAGAAGGATGACAAGATAGAGAAGAAGCATAAGATGGCGTGGAGAGTGAAAGGTCAGCTAGAGGCATCACTCAATGTGACTTCTCCTACCTTACATGTCTAAGTCTTAGTGATAGGGCATTAGTCCAAGGGGAGCTTAATTGGTATCCTATTCATCCCTAGAAATGAAAAGCTAGATCAATTTAGGTAAAATATGTTTTACAAAATTTTAATGACTTGATCATGGGTGCAGATTTATAGTTACACTTTTTCTCCTTGTATGGCTTGTTAAAAGAAAAGAGTATCTGTAATTGGGATAGAAGTTGTGTAGTTGCTCTGTTGAGAGAAATGCTCCTTGTTTTCAAGGAAAGGAGATATATCTGAGGAGGAGTTGTTCTGTGTATACACTCAAAATTTCTTTTGTTATAATTGATATAGAGTGGTTCCAATTGGTTTCAGACCATTGTGAATTGGTATAGAGCAGTTTAGTTGATACAGAGCTTGAAGTGAAGCAATTTATCAAGTATGCAAGAAGAGAGAATGGAGCAAGGTCTAAGGGGGAGCTGCTAAATCAGTGTTATACTTGATACAATGCAATCTTATATATCAATTGGTACAAAGTATGAATTAGAACATCTATAATTGGTATAAGACCTGACTAGTTCAAAGTATGACTGACACTTCAACTAGCATTAGATATTTATTAATTGGTACATAATAGTTGGAGCATATAGTTATTCCATTATAGTCAAGGTTGAGAGGAACAATTGGTATGAGAGCATAAATTGGTATTTGTTGGTATCAGTCAAAGGGGGAGAAAAAGTCCCTTTTACCATTGCTAAGGATAAGTGAAGGCTACAGTAGCATGGTCACTTGAGACAAGATATTTAGGAGTGTGACCCTTTTCCATTGATGTCAAAGGGGGAGAGAGTTGAGCAAATTCTCAAAGTAGGAGCATGAGAAAAGTATGCAATTGCTCATAGGTGTGAGCAAAGGAGAAGGTGTGTCAAAGGGGGAGAATTGAGCTTAGATGTTATCCATAATTGGTATCAGACCATTAGCAGTTTGAGCATTTGGTTTTTCCATCAATGACAAAGGGGGAGATTGTTGGCATATAGTTGTCCTTGATGTCAAAAGGGGGATCAAAAGTGAGATGGAAATGATCCTATAAACAAGATGTTGGCATTAATGTAAAAGTGTCATTGATGTCAAAGGAGTATTAGAGGCAAGATGGAATTGACCATGCAAGGGAGATGTTGGCATGATGATAGTTCAGTTGTGTGCTCAATGGTGTGCCTGAATGACATAGAGCTCAGAGGGCGTTGTGAGAGTAGTGGACCTAATTCTGAAAGCATGTGGTGTTGGTTGATGCTAATGGAATGAATCAGGAAGGTTGTTTGTAGATGTTGTGCAAGTGTTGAAGAGATTGTAGAAGTTCAGGTCTTAGGCTTCAGGCTTGCAGTGTATCGCTTGCTGAAGAAGAAAGGTGTTTGAAGTTGGTCATTTTCAGCTAAGTTCGATCGGACTTCAGATTTTAGACTTCAAGCTTATAGTATGCTGAAGGCATTGGGTTTCAGACATCGAGTATTGCTTATACCTCGTACCGGTTGTAAATCATTATTCTAAGTCCAAAAGATTTTGAACCTTGGACTTTGGACTTCGGGAGTACAAACTATCATTGTGTTTGAAGAAAGATGTATGGAGGAACCCTGCCACCTTAAAATGTTTCAAGATTTGTGATTTGTCAAGAAGGATTGCAACTTGTGAAAGTATAGAAAGTGGCAAGGTGGAAGAGTGAACTACTTTCGATGAGTTCTTTATTCTTTGGTGTTTCAAAGGTTTGGATGTTGGTCTACGATAAATGTGAAATGTGATATATGGTAGAGGACTGGGGCAACCTATAGGAAGTTTTAGTTAAAATAAAAAAAATTGAACAACCACATAAGGTAGGTGTGGAAGTAAAAGGGATAGATTTAAGAAAAATAATAAAATAAAAAGACACATAGCATAATTTATTCTTAGAGGCACCACTTAACTTCTACCAGTGGTGTTTCAACCTTATCCATCCACTTTATCAAGTTCCAAATGCTTGTCTCCTTTGGCAATATAGTCTAATGTTCTTTGTGAAGGACTATTTCTACTAGAGATACGATAATATGCTTCGTTTTAGTACACATTGTGGATTGGCTTGTCAATATCATGGAATGTAATTTTTTTACAAAATTATCTTGTCCCATCATCCAATTCTTGGTTCCTCCTCTCTTTTCTTACTTTAAAATATACCTTTTCTTTGCAATAGGTGATAATGTCCAATAGAAAAGTTGGGTATATAGCCTTTCATCATATTCTCTTCTATTTTTCCATTCCCTAATGAAAATTTTAAGGTTTATTTCAAGTTTTTTCTTGGCACAATATTTTAGATTGGGTTTATAGTCTCCTTTTGACAAGTACTTGGTTCTTATAAGGACCAAAAATGTCTTCCCAATTGGGATATTAGGTTTGTGGGTGTACCACCATCTTGTCATGCTACAAAGTATCTTGAAGAGATTATAATCTCAAATTTTATTTCTTAAATAATTTTTCCATGTATTCTATACATGTTAAAAAAATTCCCACCCTAGAATACCAAGGAAGAATAATATGAGAAGTTCCATGTGAAATGTGGTTAAATTGTTTTGACTTTTAGTATGTTGTCTCTTTTTATAGTTTCCTTTTGTATTATGTGGTGGGTTTTCATCATTTGAAATATCTTGAGTGGATTTTTTTTTAACTTTTCTTAAGTTTTGGATCCTCTTCACATCTAATATCTTTCTAGATCTTACTTCTAGCTCATCCCAAACCCATTCTTCCATAGCATATTCATTATCAATGTTGTAACTATTGATATCAAGTATGATTTATCCACTTGAGTTAGCCTCATGCATGGTGTCTTAGACTATTATTCTTAAAGAATGTAGTGCTTTCAATTCTTCTTCTCCATTTTTTTTCTTATGTTATCTTCTTTATGTATGCCTTACTCATATCAATGTATAGGGGTATATGTATTAACTTTTTTGTCAAAGAATGAGATTTATTCTTTATAGGAGTTAATTGTCCCATTATAGTTTACAAACCATTCTAAATTTAGTAAAATGTTGAAGGTATTAAAGATTTCCTTCATATCTCCATTACTTCAAAGTCTACTTTATTCAAAGGGTATAATTACTTGTACTAACAGGAAATCTAGTTTGTTGGATCAAGAAGATTTGTTCAATATTAATGTATGTTAATATTGATGTACACATTCTAATTCTTGTTCTCAAACTATCTTGATTTCCAAAGGTTTGGTTGAAACTTTTGGCCTAAATTATTATTAATGCCCCAAGTTAAATTGGTTTGGTTGAATCAAATAATAAGCTAATATTCTATTTAGTAAGAAACACAAAATGAAACTTAGTGATAACACTAATGATTATGGCCTTATTATATGATCCTACTTAATAACCCTTTAAGACAATCAAATTCCCTATTATCATCTATGAAATATTTATGGTATTCCTTAAACACAAGCTAATAATTCAATTTTAAACATGAGAATGGAGCGGAAAATAACCCTTAATTATCTCTCTAAAATAAATATAGAATAAAGGAGATGATTCTAATAGTAAACATATGTTCATATATTCATTTAATAGAGACAAGAATAAAAATAAAAGTGACATATGTACAACATGAAAATTGTTTGTATTACTTAAAACAAGTGTTGTCTGAAATACAAATAGATTTTACTCAAATTTTCATTCTAATTTTTGAAGTGTTTAGATACTTTTCTTTAAATTTTTTGAAGAGGGTATGGAGGTCCATCATATTATAAAGGATAGAGGAATTTTGTGCATTTTCCCTAGTAGACATGTATGTGAAATGTGGAAGAATTGATAAGGAAAGTGAATTGTTTGAAGGATATGCACAAAATGGATTTGTTGAAAAGGGTTTAGAAACTTTCAAGAAAATGCAATTGGTGGGTGTAAAGCCAAATTTCACAACCTTTGCCAACATCCTCCCTACCTGTGCCAAAATGGGAGCTTTGGAATAGGGTATGGACATCCATCAAAGCGTAATGGGAGGAAAATTAATAACAAATATACAGTTCAGCTAGAAATGCTTTGGTCAAAATGTGGAATGCTTTAAAGTTTCTAAAGTATTTTCAACAAATCCATTTTGTGAATATCTGACACTCAGGGCATTCCATGAGAATGCATTTCTTGTAGACATTCTTTCTTGAACAGTTTGATACTTTAGAAACTTTAAAGCAAATGCAGTTGGTAGGTGTAAAGCCAAATTCTACAACCTTTACCTGCATCCTCAAAGCCTGTGCTAAATTGGAGCTTTGGAATAGGGTATGGACATCCATCAAAGCATAAAGGATAGAAAAAATGCAATTGGTAGTTGTAAAGCCAAATTCCACAACCTTTGCCCTACTTGCGCCAAAATGGGAGCTTTGGAATAGGGTATAGACATGTGCCAAATGTGGAAGCATTGACAAGGTGAATGAACCATTTGAAGTTGATAGCCGACAAACAAAATTTGGTCTCATGGAATGCCATGATTAAAGGATACATACATACAAAATGGATTTTTTTCATTTAGGGTTTAGAAACTTTCAAGCAAATGCAATTCAATGAACACTGCAGCCATGTATGCGAAATGGGGAAGCATAATTTACCAACTTGTAAGTCACACCAGGTTGGAGAGTGATGCATTGCAGAGGGTGATGCACTAATGAAGGTGGTGAGTTTGCTAGTTCGCCCAAGAGTTTTCTGCTTCACACATGCACATGAAAATGACTGTAGAAACCAATAGTCATTTTCTTTAAAAAGCCCTAATTTGGGGGTTCGAGCGAACCCCCTTTCGATTGAACCCATTTTTTAAATATTAAAAAAAATGAATGCCATGGGTTTGAGCGAACTATGGGGTTCGCTCGAACCACATGGTTTGATTGAATGATTTTATTGGTTCGCTCAAACCAATAAGTTAGAGTGAACCCCTTAAATTTGTGCAAGCACCCACAATGCATTTTTCCTTCTTCCATAAAACTGTAAACCACTTATGTGGCCCTACCCAACTACAATAGTTTTTTTGACTGAATTGATGAATCATAACCTATAAAAAAGAGAACACCCCCAAATTTATCTATGACTCCGAAAAAACCCACAATATTTACCTCATTGAATTGATGAAGCAGAACCCCATGAAAAAGAGAACACCTCCAAATTTATCAATGTCACCTAAAAAAGCTACAATAGTTGCATGACTGAATTGATGAAGTTGAACCTATGAAAAAGAGAAAACCCCCAAATTTATCCATGACACCTAAAAAAGCTATAATAGTTTCTTTGACTAAACTCATGGATTAGAACCTATGAAAAAGAGAACACCCCAAAATTTACCTATAGCACCAAAAAACCTACAATATTTACCTCACTAAATTGATAAAGCAAAACCTATGAAAAAAAGAACATCCCCAAATTTATCAATGTCACCTAAAAAAGATACAATAGATGCATAATTGAATTGATGAAGCCAAACCTATGAAAAACAGAACACCCCCAAATTTATCAATGACACCTAAAAAAGCTACAATAGTTTTTTGACTGAGCTGATGAATAAGAACCTATAAGAAAGAGAACACCCCCAAAATTATCTATGACATTGAAAAACCTACAATATTTACCTCCCTGAATTGATGAAGCAAAAACTATAAAAAGGAGAACACCCCTAAATTTATCAATGGCACCTAAAAAAGCTACAATAGTTAGTTAGTCCTGTATTGATGAAGCATAACATATGAAAAAGATAAGACCCCCAAATTTATCCATGGCACTGAAAAAACTAAAAAATAGTAACCTTACTAAATTGATGAAGCAAAACCTATGAAAAATAAAACACCCCGAAAATTTTCCATGGCATCTAAAAAATGTATAATATTTACCTGACTCAATTGATGAAATAGAACCAATGAAAAAGAGAACCCCCCAAATTTATCTATGGCATTGAAAAAACCTACAATATTAACCTGACTAAATCCATGAAGCATAACCTATGAAAAAGAGAACACCTCCAAATTTATCTCTGTCACTTAAAATACCTACAATATTTACTTGGCTGAATCGATGAAGCACAAACTATGAAAAAGAGATTACACCCAAATTTATCCATGATAGCTAAAAAACCTAGTTACATTTAACCTAATTGAATTTATGAAGCAGAACCTATGAAAAAGAGAACACCCCAAAAACCAACAATGTTAATTTGACTAAATTGTTGAAAAAGAACCTACGAAAAAGAGAACACCCCCAAATTTATGATTGGTAACCACAAGTTACCCTATAATATTTATCTCAGTGGATTGATGATGCATAACCTATAAAAAGAGAATACCCCCAATTTTATCTATGTCACCAATGAAATCCAAAATATTTATGGCTGAATTTATGAAGCAAAACATATGAAAAAGAGAACACACCCTCAAAAAACAATGGCATCGAAAAAAACCTAAAATATTTACCCCACTGTATTGATGAAGCATAGAAAATAAAAAAGAGAACACACCCTAATTTATCTATGGCACCAAAGAAAATCTACAATATTTACGCAACCAAATTGATGAAGAAAAACCCATGGAAAAGATAACACACCCAAATTCATCTATGCAAACGGAAAAAAGCAACAATATTTATTTGACTAAATAGATGAAGTAGAATCTATGAAAGAGAGATCAACCCCAAATTTATGTATGGCATTGAAAAAACCAACAATATTAATCTTATTGAAATGAAAACCATCAACCCTTGTGAAAAAGACAGCCATGCTTGAACAAAAGACTAATTTCTAGAAACATTTAGTGTGTTTATGAACATAGATTTTAGAGTGTTCATAAACACCACAAACTTATTATAGAAGTATCCTCACAATCTAAAATCCTTCAAAAGGCACCACAAAAAGTCTTGCAAACAAAGATAAAAGTGAAAAAAGAAAAATGGCGAGGCCTTAGAGAACTTTCAGTCTCTTGGGTCAAATGGACGGTGCCGAGGAATTGCAAGTGTTGTCGAAGTGGGATTTTGGAGCCTACAAGCAGACACCTGCAACAATGGCAACATGCAAACCAGAAAACCAACTTCCTTCGAGAAAATGAAGACAACGAACCAAAGTAATCAAATGCACATTGAAAAAGTGGGTTTACCTACATGTGTTTCTTCCCTACAATGGCATCGAAGAATGTGGGAGATTGCATGGCCGAGCTAGAAGGGATAGCACTATCAGAACATAACAATAACCGGTGGAACATGTATCGAAAACTAGTATCAGAGCGTAACATGTAGTGGTGGTGGGATTGAAGTCGCAAAGACCTTAAGTGAACATATTTGGGCCCGTTTGTGAAGAATAATCGAGAAGATGGTAGATTGAAAGGGGAGAAAGTTGGCGAGTTGTGCGAGATAGCAAGAGCATTCAATGCATTACTGTTGGGAATTTGTGCAACATGTCGTGGAAGTAATGGAAAGGGATGCACATTAAACATGACTGTACAGAATAATTGGCAGGGGCGACGGGCAATTAATGCGAGCAATAGAACTTAAAGGGTGGCGGATTGTAAAATTGTAACGTGGCCACAATACCCACTTCAAACATTGTGCCACACAACTTGTGGAGGTGGGATCGTGCACGTATCAGTCACATGGCAAAATATGCATGTTTTTGACACCTTGGCCAAATTGGATATTTACATGTATCATATGAAATCAAATTTTTTAAAAAAGATTTTTTTGTTTTAAAAACTAGTTTATTTATGGGCCTGATTTTACAAAAAAATTTAGAGGTCCACGTGGCACTTAACGTGAACCTTCCAACTTAGGATGTGCACGTTTCGACCCCTCTCCCCTAGATATATAAATTATTAAAATAAAAATATACAACTAATGGAAAGTTATTTTTAGTAGCAACGGCTACTTTTTCAAACTTAGTTTCTATTATTTGCGGAAAAACATCCAATCCTCAGCGCCATTTTCATAGACTGAAATTTAATCTTTATAAGCGAACTTGTCCTCTTTGTCGAAAGAGTTCTCCTTACAGATTTTTCATTTCCAGTTGAAATTCATTTCATCTGCTTTGAAATCCACAACTTTGGTGGAATTTAGTGTTGAATCAACGTCTCTAACGCCGAGTGGAAGGATGGACGCAAGAAAGAACACAGAGAACAAGGTGTCTGTGGACAAGGAGGAGAACATGGTTGAGATACGCAAGAACAAGATAGAGGTGCTTGTAAGCTATGGTCATACAGAACAGGCCTTTCTAATTTTACTGAATTCACTTTTGCTATGCTTGTTAATTTGTGTCACTTGCCCTTGCATATTTTAAACTGTTTTTTAGAACTAGTTTATGTTTCTTGATTCGACATTCTTGAAGTCGACTCTTGCATTTCAATGAATTTCTGTGAGATCCCAATTGATGGGTCTTTTCAGAGGATAAATATATATGAGTTAATTTCCTTCAGTTTAGTGTTAACATTGATGGGTATTTGATGCTTTTGACGGGGTTTACTTTTTCAATCTGTTAAGAATGAATGTTGAGGGATGGACCGGCCAGAAAAAAGCCATAAAGAAAAAATGGAATTGAGGGTATGGAGATTTTAAATTCTGTTTGATTAATTGGCATCAATTATGGATTAAGCTCTTACAGCTTTTCTCTGGTTGGTTTCTAAAACTGAACAAAATGATTAGGTTTAGAATTGTTGTAATCTGCTAACTTGGAGCTGAAATTTCTGTGAATATATGAACTATGGATTGTTTTAGGTCTTCATTGACCATTTAATGGTTTTGTGGCACTGGGATTTTACTTGGATTTTATCTTTTGGTGGATTGATTTTTTAAATGATACTTTTATGTTTTCCAATCAGTGATCATGGAGTTGATTTTATAATGCTTCATCCATTCCGTTACCTTAGAAGATTGTCTTTCTAATCTTTATTGTAAATTGTTCAGTTGTTTCCACATTGCATTCAAAGATATCTTCTATCTTTTTCAAGATTGATATTGAAATTCTATATGCTTCGTTAGGGTTTTCAGGTTATTATAGAAATGGTCCTAAAGATAAGAAAATGTTGTTGAATAGATTTTCCTTGCTGCTTTTTTTTTTCAATCTTCTTCATGACTTTGTGTAGCCACTGAATTGATGAATCTTTCGTTGAAATTTAATTCATTAATTCAATACATCATGTTTTTCTCCAATTATATCAATTTTTTTTCATCAGTTGGAAACTTTATCATTATGGGCAACTGCAATTATGTCCCAAGACGTAGCAGCACAACTAGACGCTACCATCCATTTCCGAAAATTATGTACTGGTAGGTAAATAAATTTCTGCACCATTTGTCTGATCTACATCTACATATGGAAGGGATCTATAATGGATTTCTTAAGATGCTTATTGTGCAGAGGAAGATCCACCGATTGATGAAATTATCAAGATGGGAGTTGTGCCTTATTTTGCTAATTTTCTGGAAAGGATGGATACACCCCAACTTCAGGTAAGAATTGTGTACAATTTTACAACTAACTGGAAGTATGCCACTTTTGGTACTGTAAATGCTTTAGTTTACTAATTATGGAAAACTGCATTAATATAGTCATAGGAAGATGCTTATCATAAATTGAATTGTTGTTCAACATTTCTAAATTTTAACAGTCATTTCCAGTAAACCCCTTCTGTTGGGGTCCTTTAAATTTTGGGCTCTTGTTTAAATTTAAATTTTAATGCCACTTCCTATGTAGAGTTAGAGGGTGTCAGTCTTAATGTACTTGTTCCCATTTCTAACACTAGATTTTGTTATTTTCTATTACAGTCTGAGGCAGCTTGGGTTTTAACAAATATTGCATCCGGGACATCAGAACAGATAAGTGCTGTAGTTGAGAGTGGTGCAGTTCCTCTGTTTATTGAGCTTCTCTGTAATCCCAACGACGAACTGCGCGAGAAAGTAATGGACAATGTCTTTCTTGGTCAGAATTTTCTATTATGTTTTATTAATCTCATCTTCTTTAAGTTTCTACTTGTATTTTTGTATTGCTATGCACTACAGGCTGCCTGGGGTTTAGGCAATATTGCTGGATATTCTCCCAAATTCAGGGACATTGTCTTCCGTAATGGAGGTATGAAAAATCTGCTCACCCTGTTCAATGAGAAACCCACAAGTGCAATGCTCAAGACTGCAACATGGGCTCTGGCAAATTTTTGCCGTGACAAGCCGCGTCCTCCTTTTGAGCAGGTAAACTATACACACTATATAGCAATGTATGACTCTGTATCATGTCTAGTGGGTATCAAACTCAAGCTGCAGAAAGCAATTTAGACACTGATTTGTACCAAGATTTAGTTACTTGAAGCAGATGATTAATTTCAGTAACTCAGTTCTATGAACAAATGAGAACAGTGCAATTGCTGCAAAAATCCCTTTGTAGCAAGTTGTCTTTATTTAAGTCACTTTGGAAAATGGAAGATATGTGATGTTGAATACAGAGGATCATAGATAAACTCATTTTGGTTTCTTGAAGATTTTATTTTCCCTCTCTCTTTTACAAGCATTTAAATGAATCTTAGATTGGCTTTACGAGGTACAGGTCTGAAGGCTTCCTGTATTTCTTTGTAGGTAAAGGCTGCCCTTCCAATTCTGAAGCAGCTTCTTGACATCGCTGATGAAGATATATTGGCAAATGCTTGCTGGGCTCTTTCATGTATATCTCATGGAGACATTAACGTTATTGATGCTTTTATTGAAGCTGGTGTCTGTGGAAGGCTTCTCCAAATTTTAAGGTTAGTTCTCTAGTTAATAGGAATTTTCTTGAGAATTTCATAATAGTAGCAGTAACTCAAGTAAAGCCTGCTCCGAAAAATGGTATGAATAATAGGACACATGCAAATGGACTAATTTATTTCATTTACCCTATTTCCTACTTAGTTATACATTTTTTTTAAAACAATTCTAGTACTCCTTTCCTAATTATATCATGAATGAAGTTCAATTGTTAATCATATTGATTGCTACTTTCATTAAAGGAAAGTAGTATAACAAAAGAAATTAGTTTTTCCCAGAATGAGACTAACCAATTTTTAGTTTGCACAGTCAGGATTTTTCTCATGTAATTATTTATTTTAGCAGTACCATTGAAGGAAATAGATCTCACATCTGAACATGCTTTTCAACTAGCAGACTGTTTTTCTTGTAGCATTAAGTGCAAATACATAGGATCTCACATCTTAGAAGAATATAATTTCTTTCCTGGTAGGCATCCTTCCACAGCTGTCATTACTTCCTTGAGGACTATAGGCAATATGGTCAGTGGCAATGATAGACAAACTCAGGTATTCCATACTTTATCATTTCTTGTTTAACCCTCCATGGATGTTTAGTTCTTCAATATAATGTCATTTTATTTACTTGTACGTTGGCATTTTGTGATTTAGCATGTTGTCGACAATGGAGCCCTTCCATGTCTCCTCCCACTTCTCACTGATAATAACAGAAAACCCATTATAAAGGAGGCTTGTTGGATAATCTCCAACATTACAGCAGGGAACAAGGATCAGATTCAGGTGAGTTTTTGTTTGTGGATTTATTTAGGACAGGTATTACTTTTAAATGAAAATGGCATTTTATTTTTGTTTCTCTGCAAGGTTCTATTGTTGACAAGTGTATACTCTCTTGTGTACATATTTCGATGACTGGAACTACACGTGTTCTCTAAATTGTCCATGTTTTCTAGGCTGTTATTGATGCGGATATGGTTCCTCCACTTCTATGGTTGATAGAAAATGCAGAGTTTGACGTAAAGAAAGAGGCGGCTTGGGCAATTACTAATGTCATTTCACAAGGAACCCATAAGCAGATAGAGTAAGTCTTAAATTGTTCTCTGAGTTGTTTGTCTCTTACATGTAGTTCTGAGAAACAAACAGTTATTGCAGGTCTGTCAGTATGAGATTAATGGACTGTCGTAACGCAGGTACTTGGTAATTCAAGATTGTATAAAACCCCTATGTGATCTTCTTAGTTGTCCAGACTCAACAATTGTAACAATATGCCTGGAGGGTCTGGAGAATATACTGAGAGTTGGTGATGATGGAGGATACAGTGATGAACGTGTGATGTTGCTTAAGGATGCTGGTGGATTGGACAAAATTGAAGCACTTCAGGAACATGAAAATAGCAATATTAATGAGATATCTGTCAGGATCCTTGATTACTACCTAGCTTCTGATGAAAATGATGAAAATGCAACATATCCTGCTGTAGATACCTAAGAGTTTGATCCTTCAAATCAACCTTCTACAAGTTTCAAGTTTGACTGAAGAAATTTACTAGACCTCCTCTTCTCTTTCCTGTGAATATGTACACATATTGACTTCCTATTTTTTCTTCAAGTAGATATTGACTTCCTATACAGAGATTCAAATTCATTTATTAGTATTCCTTCATTTACTACATAATTTTCTGAAATAGAAATTCATGTACCAGGCATTACTATATGTGTATGTATATATAATCTTTTACTTTTAATTATTTCTATAAATTTTGAATATTTTTAAAATTATTAATTGGATATGATATTAAATAGTGTGGTGTTGTATTCAGTTGTATTGTATATGATTTAAATATATCTTTTGTATATAAAAGGTATATTATTCATAATTATTAATTAGATGCAAATAATAATTGAAAATAATAAATAATGGTAATAATAATTAATTAATTAATTAAAAAATAATAATAAATAATAAAATATAAGATATAAATAATTATCAAAATAAAATTGATAATATCTAAAGTTTTAAACAAAATAAAAATATTATATAAACAAAAAATTAATTGTTTTCTCCGAGTGTAATTATTAAAAAAATAAAATAATACAGTCATTTTATTTTTTAAATAGTGGTTAAAAATTAAAATATTTGCTTTAATTTTATTTTAGATAATATTTTAAAGAATATTTTTTATTTATTTTGAGAAACATTTTTAAATTAAATATTAGAAAAAATAAATAAAATAATATCTATCAAAGAAAAAATTAAGAAAAAATTATAAATAAAGGCGAATCTTGAAAAAGGTAAATGGAAAATCAAGTTGGAATAAATTGATTTAAAATTTGAATGAAAAATATAATTTAGTTTTCTTTTTATTTAATACTTTTATATAAATCTAATATCATAAAAAAAAATTATAATAATATATATTTTTTAAACATTTAAACTATTTAGTGAAGAAATGGCGGGGATGGAGCGCCGAATTGGAGCATGGGCAGATGCTGATTTTATCGGCAAGGGTCGACATTTCTAGAGAAGGAAGAACTCTTTCACGGGCTTTAGGAGGGAGCAACCTAATCAGTTTTGGGCACATGCAAACAATTGGAGATGGAATAATGGTTTTCAAGATTCTCAGAAGCATTGGCGAGTTCCTGGTGCGGATCAGGGGGGCCCGAGGAAGCCCCTCTCCTCGTGGTCGGGAAATGTAGTTTTGGCCTAGAGCCCCGTTGAATAGGAGACAAGCGGAGAGAGTGTCAAATGGCGGGGGTTATGGCCGATTAGGGCAAAAATCCAGAGGGCTCTTGGCCTCGCATCAGATCAACAGGGCGGGGCATTTTTGGGCAAAAGAGCCCTGGAAGCATAAACCAACTGGCAAAAGGGAGGCCTCAATTCCGCCCTGTGCAACAGAAGCGAACATGATCCGTTTGGGGAAGAGGATAATCACCAGTGCAGAGAAGATGGCTCCAAGAAGAGTCAGATGGATGCCGGGGCCTCAAAGGGATGCAAATTATGGCCACGGGAAGATTGGGAAAGGGATCGCAAACTCGACTCTAAAGCAAAACTGCAAATCCATGGTGATTGCCAGCAAGTCAGCGCAGAGATCTAATGCCATGCTGAGGGAGAGAGCCATTTTTGCAAAATGGGGAGGTGTTGGCTGCTTAGCAGAAAAAATGGTGGAATGGTGGAAAAGCGGATGGGGGGATAAGGTAAGCATCCAATTCTTATCTTGCAACATTCTTTTGGTCTTTTGTTCCACACTAGAAATTAAACAGGGCATAATGTTTGATAGGACATTATCAATGGAAGGGGTGGGGTTTTATTTCAAGGAATGGGAACTGAATTTTGATCCCAATAAGCATGATCATGAAAGAATAACTATTTGGGTAAACTTGCACAACCTTCTTTCTGAACATTGGGATAAGGAAACTCTAAGGCTGATAGGTGGGGGAGTTGGGTACATACATTAGGTTGGATGAAACTCTTTTGGAAGGAGAGTTAAAAATGATGGCCAAGATTTGTGTAGAGATAAGCCCCTCCAACACAAGATGTGAAACAATAGAGCTTATTATTGAGGAGGGAAGATGGGTTTACTCGGTAGAGTGGGATCTCTCTGGCAAGCAAGGGATACTTGAAAAGCTTCGGATTTAGGACCATTGAGGCCAAGGGGATTTTCTCTAGATCCTATGTCGGAGGGTTGTGTGGATGCTAAAGGAGGGATCAAGAGCCCTACACCTTCAGAAGATAAAAAGGAAGGGGATGGAGACCCCTTTCAACCCCAAGCTAATACTGAGGATGAAACTGGGGAGAAGGATAATGCCTTGCAGCTAATATCTCCAGAAGGGATACAACAAGGGTCCCCAGACCAACACAATTATGTGATGCAAGATGAAAAATTTATGGGTCTAGATGAAATAATGGAGGTGAGCATTGCATTGATGGTATATGCTACTCTTGAAAACAAAGGGGAAAGGGGACAACACTTGACGTGGATGAGTCCAACAACCAAGAAAATTAGGGTACCTTGGATGATGAGTTTTTGGAAGAAGGGGAGTTGAAAGAAGTAGCGATTTTGGGGGAGGTAGAACCTCCAAAAGAAAACCAATTCAAGAGACACCCACCCGAACCCAAGGAAAATTGGGTATAAAATAGAAGGATGCTACAAGACAGTCCTCAGACAATTGCGAAGGAAAATCCAAGGGAAGAACTACCAAATAAGGAAAAAGGGCCATCAATGGCGAAGCAGAGGGTCGAGTGAAAATCACCACCATGTTGCTTAGATCAGGGAAGCACATTACCCTTCCCTAGTAACATTGAGGTTCATTTCTTAGAATGTTAAGGGCTTAAACGCCCCTAACAAACAACACCTGTTGTAGTGCTTCATGTAGACACCAATGACGGACGTCCTCATGACCCAAGAATCAAAATTAAGCAATTCAAAAGTAAACATGTTAGAAAAGAAATGCAAAGTTTGGAATGGGGAGTTCATGGAATCAAATGGGGCCTCAGGAGGTTTGGCAATGCTTTGGAGACCTCAAGGTGTTCATTTGGAGGTGGTGAGAAATGACAATTGGATGGCCTGCAGGGTAAGAAGTATCTTTGCAAATTTGGTTTTTAGCTTAATAAATTTTGATGGACCCTCAAGCTACACAAAGAAAAGGGATTCATAGTTGGAACTTGGCAACTTTGTCCTTCTGGATACATCTATAGTTTACATTGTGGAGGGTGATTTTAATGCCATTTTTCATAGTGAGGATAAGCTAGGGGGAGTACAAAGAAAATATCGATCTCAAAGGGATTTTGAGGAGTTTGTGGGGGGCAATCAGCTATTGGAAATATGGATGATGAACGAGAGTTTCACTTGGACAAATAGGAGGCTTGGTTTTAGTTACTTTCCCTTTTAATTTTGAGGGCAACATTCTCCCCCAATCCAGGTTAGATCATTATCCCATGAAACTAGAAATTATTGCGGACAAAAGACCACATAGATGGCCATTCAAATTTGAAAATATGTGGTTTAAGGATGAGAACTTTATAGGGCTAGTGGACAGTTGGTGAAAGGAGTGGAGGATAAAGGGTTAAAAGATGTCCTGCCTGACATCAAAGTTGAAATTACTCAAATAGCAATTAAAAGAATGGAACAAAACACAATTTAAAGACATTTTTGAGGAGAAAAACAAGTTTATAAAAGAATTAATTAATTTGAATGAAAAAGTTCTTTCTTGTGGCATGGACAATGCTCAGTTTATGAGGTAGAAGGAATTGCTGAAATGAGGAAGTACAATCCAAGGAAGATTTTTTTTGAAGGGAAAATCGAGGGAAGTATGGGTTTCAAAATGTGACAGAAACACAAAGTATTTCCATAACTATACCAAAGAACAAAGGTCGTTAAATATAAACACACGCATTTAAAAGGAGGATGAGACTATGATTGAAGAGCCCAAAGAGATTGTTAGGGCATCAGTATCTTTCTTTGACAAAATACTCAACAATGTGGAAGGCTCAAATTTGATCCCACAAAAAAAACTATTGGAGTTCATCCCTAGGATTGTAGATGAAGAGTAGAACAAGTTTTTAATGAGCAGATTCACTGTAGTGGAAATCAAAATTGTTGCTTTTCAACTCCATCCTGACAAAGCACTAGGGCCAAATGGATTTTTTGCTAGGTTTTTCCAAAAGTGTTGGAATACTGTGGGTAATGATGTTGTCGCTGCAATCGAAGACTCGAGAGCCTCATACCAAGTTTTACAAGAGTTTAACAATACCTTCATAGCACTGATTCCAAAAAAGAGAACCCTATATTGTTGGATGAATTTAGACCAATTGCCCTTTGCAACAGAGTCTACAAAATCATGGCTAGAGCTATGGAAAATAGAGTGAAATTGATCCTACTGGAGATCATTTTTGAAGAGCAAATGAGGTTTGTGCCTAGTAGGTCGATTGTTGAAGGGGTAATCATTGCACAAGAAGCAATTCATTCCATTCAAAGAAGTAAAAAGCAATGTATGATTCTAAAATTGGACATTAAGAAGGCCTATGACAAGGCGTATTGGGGATTCCTTTGTAAAGTGTTGGTGACTTTTGGCTTTGAGGTGCAATGGGTAAGTTGGATCTACAACTATATTTCTATCCCAAGGTTGATACACCCTATTGTTTATTTACCAAATACTATTACCTTTATGAGTAAATATGTCTTTAATACATGATTATGTCTTGATGGATTTCAATAGATGAATGGAATGTATGAATATGCATTATTCAATGAAATTACTTTTTAATGCTTTAATGATGCTTATGTTATATGATGAATGTGATTTATATGTTATCAGCTAACTATGAACATGCTTCTCTAAGTTGGATGCAAGAATGGTTCGAACCCTCCAAGAAAGGAGGGAGAGTATCACCTAGGAGAGGAGGCTGGTATGAGAACCATTGGTATATCTATCTGAGTAGACACACACACTCACTTGCATAGGTTAGAGGAACCTTGCCAAGTTAGTTTGAGTTTTATATTGGTAAGTGTTAAACCTAAGTTGATAGCTTTTTGAGGGTTGGGGCCCTAGCTCGGTTGGCTAAATCTTTCCTATTGCAAGAGGTTGGTCACGAGGTCTAGTCTCCCCCACCCCCGTGGTACCGGAGGGCATGTCGCGCCAGTGCCGCCGGTCATGTTAAAAAGTTTACCAGGCGCATTGCAGTTTATATGGGGTTGTGCTACCCGATTCCTGCAGTCTAAAAAAAAAAAAGTTGATAGCTTTTTGGTTGATAGGAAAGTTAGGTTTGGTTGTCTTTAATCCTCCTTGATTGTTTAGTCAATTTGAGTTAGAGTATCAAAACTCTTGTGATTAGCTTATATTATATATTGTCTATCTATCTATCTTTCTATCTATCTATCTATATTTGATGGCACATATATATGTACGTGTGTGGGTATGAGCATACATAGTAATATCTACATATACCCATACATAGATACATAATACATATGTAAACATTCACATGGATATATATATATATATATGTATATATACAATATATATATATATATATATATATATATATTAATATATATTATTCCTATAGAAATATACACATGGTAGCCATAATAATGGAAAATATATCACACAAATATGGAAGTAAATAGAAGTTTATAGAGGTAGTTGTATATGGCTAATGAATCGCAAATTTAGATGCCTCATACAATATTTTTAAAACATCATTGAAGCCGAGTTTATTTCTTAGTTTATAGTTGTTAAAATAGCCATGCATAATGACATTTGATTGAGTAAAACACATAAGTATTGGTTATCATTTTAACCCATGACATGGGTGATAAAATGAGAGATGGGGTTTGCTTTTGATTGGGATTCAACATGCCAATTAGTAGACTGTTTCTGTAATAGTAAAACTGCTAACAAACAAAGATGTTGCACCTAGCTAGGTCATGGCATAAAGAGCATGAAGTCGATTTGTTTGTGAAGTCTTATTAACTCAAATTGCATTGTTTCAATACTGCAATCTCAATATCGAATGGTAGAAAATTAGATTGAGTCAAAATACAAAATGTGGCAAACAAATAAAAGTTGATTCGACTGATCTAACTCACGACTGACAAGTTTGATTGAGTGGTGGCAGCATGAGAGTTCTTTGAGCATTCCCTTAGCAACAGTTTTATATCCATTTTCATTATAAAAGGAGAGCAACTACTCATCATTTGGTTGTACATTCATACATTCATTTCGATATTCTAAGCAAGAGTATTTGAGAGATTAGTGAGGAAAGCATAGAGTATTCATGAGTTTGTGAGGAGATATTAGTTTTGAGAGCAAGAGTAATTGGAAATTTATATTATAATTTTTCATAAGAGTGAGGAAAAGTTATATTTGGTTGTGCAATGCTTGGTAGTTGTAGTGATCATTTTAAAATCAAGGGAGAGAAGCAAAAGTAGAGTGGAGAGCTAAGAGTTGAGGAGGCATCCATTTAAGGCTAAGCCATTGAATATATTTGAAGCAAGGAATAGAAGGTATTTGAATCAAGCTATTTTAATCTAGGCATGATTAAAATATATCTTTCTCCTTCTCATTTTAATTTTGAATCTAAGCTTTACTATTGTCTGAAATTACTTATGCTATAATTATGTGCAAATTATTGCTATTAGAAATTATGTGAGTGCATGTACAACTAGATAGAATATCTATGCATAAAGTTAAATTAGAAATACAAGAGAAAAACTGGATTAGGGACTCAAAAGAGCATGATAAGTAGTTATCTTGAATTACATTGTTAGATTAACATAGCAAAGAGAAGCTAAGTAGGGTAATATGATATCATCCCATGATACAATATTATATTTATAATGTTTTGAATGAGTTTATATTGCTTTTCAATAATAGGGTTTGAAAACGTATTAGTGTAAATAGATCTCTATTATCTTTTGAATAATAGTATCTTATATTTTGACCAAGAGTCTATATTACTACCTATTCATGATAATATAATCTTAAAAAAGATGACTTCACATTCTCGACAAAACCAAATCCATAATGCTGGGAGAATTTAAGGTGCATAAGCATAGATATCTCTCAGAGTAGAAATTATTCTTCAGAATGGCTATAGACTTATCATACATTTATATATGAGAATATATGTGTCAAGAATATCTATTTATAGAAAAACATAAGTAATATATATAACTATACAATGGATAACATCATAGAAGTTTGAGAGGAATTTGGAGATTAGTCAGATGATTCTCAATTGAGTTATCAAAAGTTAAACAACTTAATATGCTGACTTATTGGACATTACTATGAATAATATTTGTATATCGAACCAAACTAAGTGATACTTAATGTCATGAATAACCAAATCAATTATGGCATCCTAGAAGGATGAAGTTATACTTGGTATGACAACGAAGAGTCCGGGTCATTATTTGTGGAGAAAACAATTGTCTACAAATTTCCATTTCAAGATTAACTATATTCAGTATGGAGTTCTCAAGGAACAAATCCATAAGAGTAAACGATGGACTTCAGAAACTTTAATACGAAGAAGTAATCTTCAATTCAAGTTTAATACTAGATTATTATACATATTGACATATTGGGTGTGTGCAGGAAATTGAGTCCACTCTTTTGGCCAAAAAGTGGAAGTGTTTTCCCTAATTTTTAGAATTTGTCACATTTGACCTTAAAATTTGAAGCACTTAGAGATGGAATCTTAAAAGAGTCACTGATCATAAAATGTAGTACTCGTAGTCTAGTTTCCAAATATGTAATTTATTTTAATACCTAGATGATACAGATAGATTTTCAATAGGCATTTCTAAAAACCGCTATTTAAAAGTCACTTTTTTTTACCATACCATGCACATGTACGTCATCCATATTTTGAACTAAATAATCATGTTTTTCTGAATCATTTTGGGAAAAGATTTGTAAAACACTGAAGAACACTCTTGGATTTTTTTTGTAATTTTTTTGAATATTTTTTTGTTAAGATTTTATTGGTCATATTTGTTGTTTTGAAAAATCGTCATGTATGTCATGCATAAGATGACATAAATTTATCATTTTTTGATTTTTTTTCAAATTGAAAAGAATTGTCTGAAGTACGCTTTTGTACAATTTGTTCTTCAAAAAAATATTTTAATAAAAACTTATTAAAATACTAAATAACCCTAATATTTCAAGTTTATGGACCAGTTTCATCAAAAATTAATTGAAAAATAGAAAAAATAGTCAAATTGTAAAAAAAATTACATATTTGGAATCTACACTATCTCATCTATAATGGGTTTTAATTGTCAAAAAAATTTACAAAAAATATTTTCAGACATATGCCTAAAGTCACTATTTTCTTGTGACATTGACAAGACCTTCAAGTTATAGGTCAAACTAGGTCAAAAGCTTAGGTTTGGGTCCCCAAGCCTTTTTCCCAAACCGAAAAATAAAGCACAAACTTGACCAAAAATTCATATTTTAAAAAATGGGATCTTGTTTCATAAAAAAGTATTTTTTTTATGCTTTTATGAAATGGGATCTCGTTTTGCAAAATGAGATCTTGTTTTGAAAAGTTGTCAAAAATAGAAAGTTGCAAAAATGAAAAGTTTTCAAAATAGGATCTCATTTTGAAAATTTTCCAAAAATGGAAAGTTTTCAAAATGGGATCTTGTTTTGAAAAGTTGCCAAAAATGGAATTTTTAAAAAATGAGATCCCATTTTACAAAACAGAATCTTGATTTTTATAAAGATCACGATTTTTTAAAAATGAGATCCCGATTTAAAAAAAATAGAATCTCGTTTTAGTTTTAGGCTTAGGACCTCGAAGCAAAACATGTTCCTGATTGCTAAAATACGATATCTTGATTCATTTTTCTCAATTTTAGGATTTTTTCTAAGGCCGAAACTTCCACCTTAAGTGGACTCAACTTTGTGCTTTCACCCTATTGTTAGTACTGTTAGGTTGAGACTAGGTGTGTCTAGTCGCTGACATTATGTCATCAGTTTAACTAATTGTGCATTAAATAAGAGAGTAGTTACTCTCATGGTTAAACCTAAGGACTCGAATCAGAGACAGTTGCCTAGACCTTGAATGTTGCAAGAGTGTAACTTGGGTATTCTACTTATAAGCTGATAACCAGTCAAGTCATTTAACACCTTAGTAAGAAAGAAATTGAATATGAGGCAGTTGCTAGACCCAAATTGTTACAAGTATGTAATAGGGTTTTCAAGAGATTTGAGTCAAACCTAATTGGTCAATTAATTGACATTGGTGTGTCATAACTTTTGAAAGATATCTTGTTATTATAATTAACTACTGGATCAAACCAAGAGAAGAGTTAACCACATGTTAGTAGGGTTTCCAAGTCGAGTAGGAGGTGGGTGAACTTATGACACCACTTCTTTAGAAATTTGATTGATTATATATATCAAAATTTTTGCCAAAGTAGGTATAAAATTCATTGCTTACACTTTGTTGATTCAATGTGTTCCAATTTTGTATAGCTAGTCAGTAGTGTCATGCATGGTTAGAGGGTATCCATAGTTGTATAACCATACATGTTATGTAGGACACAACAGTAGAGACTTAGATATGCATTACTAGAGGTTTCCATACCAAGCTCTTCATCGAACGATAGGGCCACTTCCATTTAGGAAGGTGTGTAGGGGATCACTAAGTCTGTGGTTGGAGGAAAAACACTTAGCTAATGCTCTCCCTCTTGCAAACGACAACCGAAACTTGTGAAACAAAAGAAGTGTGATCCAGATGAGGATACCTTGATCTTGAACTCTTGTAATTTATGAATTTGAATATATGATCATGTATCTATTGTAATTTGTATTTGAAAAGATGAGTTTCATTTACTTGGAAATATGTTATGTTATTTTATTTATGCAATGTCATGTGGAATTATTTATCCAATATGCAATATGTTAATGAAAAAAATATGTCATTTCTCTATTTTGAAAACTTGAATTATTCACTTTCCTAGGTTTATAAACTTAGGTGAAAGTTGTAGAGTAAACATTAGGTATGTTACATGTGGTATTAGAATTACTAGGTTCAACACTTGGACCTATGAGCTCATTACGTAAGTTTTCCCTCAAACATTATTCATAGCTAATGTTTGAAAAGTTCTTATGCCAAAATGGCAGGGGACATAAGAGTAAGGAAAACAGTAAGAAAGCCAATTTCCTAAAACTTGTTTAATTTTGGAACTAAGAAAGAGTCATCCCCAGAGGTTAAACTCTTGACAATATTAGTTACATAGGAGGTGCTTGGTTGATTGACTCCGAGACACTAGCTGACACACTCAAGTGTATCAGGCTAGAGAAGAAACAATGGGATATAGTGGTTGTGAAGGCCATTGTTCCTATCTCTATCCAATGAAACCAACAATTCATAGAGAGATGCTCTTGGGTTGTGGTAGGAATGCACCTGGTTTTAGTAAGAAGGTTATGGATGAGTACCTACAAGAACATCCACCCTTCAAATTATTTTAGTTCACTCTAAGGGTGAGAAAGAACCCAAGGAGATCCCTCTTTCTAATAGTGACCTATAGTCGCAAAGTTAAAGGTTATGTATTAAATAAGGATATAATGTTATCCATGAATAATATAATAAAATTTACATTTGATTAAGGGGAAAAAATGAATATTATTAATGTCTATTGATGCAAATGCTAAATTAGAGGAGCTAATTGTAAGAATAAACTAAAAAATTTAGGTGAAGTAGAAAATTCAACATTATTCTAGTCAAAACAAAATATGGAGGTGGCCAAGAGGTAGGACAACCTTTTGATAACCCAAATTTAAACTATATTAAATCTCAACAATAGTAAACGAAACAAGAATGAAGAGTTGAAACCTTAGAGTAAAGGTCAGATGCCAGAGTAGGTCATGAAAGGAAGCAACTCACAAAGGTAAATATGAAAATTGACATGATCACACCACCTCAAGAGGGCATAGTCAATTAGGAGTCAGGGCTTGGTAATGAGAAAAGAAACTGACTAACCCTCAAAGTATCTAAGGTCATGAAAAAGGATAAATCCACCAAAAATTATGGACAAAATTTCTTAGAAAATTTAGTTGCAAGGCAAAAAGCTTGGTCAATAAAGTAGGCAAACAAGACAAAATCTCAGGTAGAGCAGTATTTGGTCAAAGCTCATATTAAACTTCCAAGGTCCTCATCGTGAGTAAATATGTAAGTAGTCCCCTTTAGGATCTTTTGATGTCAACCTCAAAATAAATTGGTTATGAGACATAGAACTAAGGGAGACTACTTCCTAAAATGACAAAATGTCTAGAAAACTTTGAGAACAAAAAGTATTTGCAAGGTATACCTAGTGAGGGTAAGTTAAGGCAAGTAATAGTTATTCAATTGAAGAAGGCCAAGCAAAAGGATTTCAAATCCATGCAGTCAAATTGGAGAAAATAGATGATTAAACAAGAGTTGAACTTTTAAGACGATTTAATTTTTTATGTCTCAGAAACACCAAGGAGGGGAAGAAGGGAAGTATATGGATCAAAATAGGATCAGATATAGATAAGAACCCTACCCAATGGGGTTTGATAATGTATTATAAAAAAAATTCATGGAGTTGATGATGTATTTACACAACGAAGTTGTTGGAGTTGAAGGCTTAGCTATAGGAGTTGTTAGCAAAAGATTTGAATGGTTAGGACAAAGTTAGAGGCCTTTACCAAATAAAAGAGAAGTAATTATGACACCAATTCTAAAAGTTCTCGAATCAGAAGGCCAATTTGTGATTATCATTGATGCCTTGAGAAAAGGATAGGTACAGTGCTTATTCAAGAAGGGCAAGTTGTTGCCTATGAGTTAGAGAATTGAAGATATAGGAACAAAATGTTGATCCACATGATTTTGAGCTAGTAGTAAATTATTTATGCTTGCAAACCAAGGAGGCATTATTTACTTGGACAAAATTTTGGAGTTAAAAAAAGACCAACATGGTCTAAAAATCATTGTTCATCCAAAAAAATTAAATGCTCATGGGTGGTCCCACAATACTAGTTTACAATTTTTGGCCAAACTGGACAGTTAATTGTTTTTTTCTAACTAAATATTCACTTTCGAGCACCTATAGCGGCTAAACCGTGAGGAATTTGAAGATGATGCAAACTAGTGATTTGTGACATTTTGTCTGTAGATTCTAAATATATTTTTTTCATTTTTTTTTGTAATTAGATTACACTTCTTTTTCCATCTCCTTTGAAAACTAGCTTTTTTCAGTAAACACCATTTTTTAGGAGTGACACTCACCGTATAACACATAACTTTTTTCCCATGAACGATAAAATTCTTTTTTTTTCGAATTTAGATTTTTAACTACTATATCTAGTGCTTCCAACTAGTTTCATAATGTTTTATTGAATATTTTTTCCTTAATCAAGTTTCAAAGTCAAACCAATTACAATTCAGACATAGGAAAATTGTATAACACATAACTCTTTTTGTATGTATTGAAATTCAATTTTTTTTGTTGGATCAAAGACTTCAATATATAGTGCACTCATATTTTTCAATTTTTTTTTTTGATAATATTCTATTTTTCCACATGTGCAGAACATAGAGCTTGATTTTCAGTGAAAAACCTACATTCAAAAGAAATAAAAAAATAAATATTATAATAAAATTAAATTTATTTAAAATCATACTTTTTGGGAAGCTTATAATAAGGACTACATACTTACAAAAAATAAATTTTAAATGAATTCATTTGATCCCCCAAAATGTAAATTAAAAGTGGTTTTTATCAACATTTTGGTAGGTGTAAAGGAGACTCTATTATAGCTATGGTTTAAAACTAGCGGGGTTCTATCCAAGGGGGTTTTGATCTAAGGTAGTTTGATCAAACTATCTTCAATTGGAATGCTTTAAATGTAAATTTTTAAGGCTTAAATCATTATATTTTTTAAAAATATGTGATTTTAGTAAAAATCAGAATCTCTCAAAAATTGTAAACCAGCTTTGTGGGATCACCCTCATCAAAGAAGATGGATTGAGCTAGTGTTGGACTATGATTTTGAAATCAATTATATAAAGGGAAAGGAAAAGTTGAGTTGCAGATGCCCTAAGTGAAAGGAGACATATCTCCTCGATGATATCTATTCATTATATTTTCAAGAATCAAGTGTGACAAGAGTCCAAGATAGATGTTTCATTTAATCCAAATGGACTAAAAAGAATCAGAGGAAGGAACTAAGTACCAGAATCCGAGGAGTTAGAGAATATGGTGTGGTAAGAAGTTTATTCAACACAATATTCATGACATCCTTGAGAGACAAAGCTATTGGTTGATGTGAAGTCATTATATTTCTAGAAAGGAATGAAGAGAGATGCTACAAGTTGTCTAGAGTGCTAGAAGGTGAAGACAAAATGTCATCACTCAGAAATAATTTAATATCCTCATGAAATTCTAGAGAGGAAGTGGCAGATCATTAATATGGATTTTATACAAAGGTCTTCCTATGTTAAAGACTTGACACAATATTATTTTGGTAATGGTGGACAACACCACCAATGTAGCCAATTTTATATTAGAAAATTTGATAGGTGGGGCACCAGTCATAGTACACAAATTTATGCAAGGAGTGCTTTGGTTGCATGTGTAAGGTCTCACTAATGCTCGATCAACTTTGTGTTAGAAACACAATTCAAAGGAGATGCCCCTAGTTGAACAGTCCACAAAACCATTGTAAAGGCTCCATTTAATTATCAACCAAGGATTTGCAATCTTGTGATGATTCTAGCACTATATGTACATTCATAGAATCTACATGGTCTATATCATCAAGTATAGGTGGTTTACACATGTGCAAGAAAATAGTGAAGGATAGAAAAATAAATACAGCTTAAACTATAAAACAAGGGAAATAACTTAATCTGCGACTAATGCTGCAGGTACCTTTAGCTTAACACTAAGACTGTTAACTACTAAACTTGAATTTTGTAGTTTTGCTAACACTATTGATTCTTACTTCTAACTACTAGAATCACTTTGGAGGATGAATCAGTGATACATTAAAAAATATAAATCATAAGACAAGATATCATTCATGTGCATGTTATGAGGAATCTAATTGAAATGGATGCAAAAATGTAAACATCTAAGTTAACAACAAAAATTAAGGTGGGTGAACACTACCTCGACTAGCCCTTGTTTGAGTTGTTGTACCCACAGGAGAAACCAAATATGTGCTACTTGATTCAACTAATCATAATAGTAAAATAGAACATCTTTACTATGTATAATTGAACTCTATACTCTGACAAGAATCTTCACATATTTCTCATTCATGAATGTTGGTGTAAATAGTCTTGTACCTAGTTCATTCATTACTAGGGGACTTATTTGCACATGTTAAGTTTACTTAGGTAATAGGAAGGAATCTTTCTAGGTGTTAGTTGTCATTAATTGTTATCTTATCTTTTGACAACTACTGCATGTGAACCTAGGTAGTTGTGATTAGTTGTCGTATTTCATATAATTAAGACACTTGTCATAATCCTATGACATCTTGTATTTCACCTTAGCTATATAACCAAGGGGTTTCTACTACAATTTTGATATCATTGGATCATATTAATAAGAATACAGTTTATTCTTGTCACATTCTATTCTCTCTCTTTGTACTTTTGAGTTGGTCTCAAGATCTTGGTAGCCATATCCAATTCTAACATGGTATCAGAGTGGGTTGGGTGCCATTGGATAGTCTTTTTCTGAAGAGAGATGGTAAATCTTGAAAAGTTGAGTATGCTCTTCTCTTGCATTGGATGATCATCTGGAGAATCAAAAAAACTTGATAGAAATACTAGATATGAGGGGTTCCATTTTTATCTCTTTATTATAGGTATCAAAGCTTGTTGATGCAAATATGAGCTCACCATTGTGTTCAAAAGGCTCGAGATAGTCGGTTTTCCCTTTTGTTTCGTCCAAATCGGACATATGAGGCCAAATCTATGAGGGTTTGAAGCTAAAGAGTGGTTGCCACATGTAGAAGGTAGCTACATTTTTGGAGCATTTTGGGTCAAATCTGACCTGCCATCGTGTCTAGAAAGGAAAAAAACCCTAAGATTGACTGCCAAATCATTAAATTTGGATCAATTATCTGATGAGGCAAATTTTTTGACTACTCACTCTTGCTTTGGTTCGGTCATATTTTGTGCTTTCTAGGTCTACAAGGTCGTTATTTTCCTTTGCATTCTGGGTTTCAAAGGTCACTTGTGTTCTTTGTGTAATGACTCACTAGTGAATTTATCCTATAAGCCTTGGTCGTTGCATGTGGGTTCCTTTGAATATCAAGATAATTTGCATCAAAAGCCTAAGTTTTCACTTTTGTGGAAAATCTTTTGTAGGTATCCAATGCAATAGCACCATGACCTCTAGCTTCCACAACTATCTAGCCCACAAGAATACGGCTTTCACAATGCAATGTCCTGAAGTCCTCTGACTTCCACATGTTAGATCCCCACATTGACCTGCAATCCACAAAACCTTCAAATTGGTTCAACTTTGTGATTTTGATGTATTTCATGATTTTAAAGAGGGTATGTTTGCATGGTTCAATTGAATTTAAGTGGGAATTAATTACATGATTATAAATGTTGTGCATCTTGGAAGAAATTGTGTTGCGGGTTCCATTTTCTTATCATTCACTCTCAACAGTATTTGTGAATGTGCTAAATTAAAGGACAAAGGATATCAATGTTTTAACGGTTACGGGGAAATCATTGTGAAGTTCCAGACTATTCAAGCCATTTTTGGCATTTCGGCCTTGGCTTTCCATATAATATTTTCTGCATTTCACTTAGATTTTTTCTTTGCAAAAGTCATTGGCTATTCCACCACCAAACGACATGGTTACATGGCATTTCCGCATCACTTTTTTGCACAATGGCAACACTTCTATGTTGGGCTGGTTTCATCACAATTTCCTCACCACTATTCTAAAGATTGAATCAACTTTTAGTGTAGCTATAATTTGGTAGTGCATTTAGTGGGGCTATACCCACTAGCATGGAATCTTGATTGGCGAGCACAAGCAGTGTGATTTCTCCTCATATGTGTAGATATGTGATCCAATTCCCGTGCATTTTTCTACATATCGAATTATTTGTGAATGAAGACTTCCGAGGGGATTCAATGCTCTCAAGCCTAGACTCATATTAATGTCTATGGTTCCTTCCCAGACCTATGCATTGTCATCATGAGTAAGTTTCGCTATATTTTGTGATAATAAAACATGGGTGCACCACTGAAAGTTTGGTTAATGGTGCCAATCCTTGATAGTTGCACAAATTTTCCCATACCATATCATAAACATGCTACCATGTGATTCAATATTTGGGGACAACAAGCTTGGACGAGTTGATCATTGTTTGGAAGCCTTCACTTAATCAATACTAAACTCCTTCATTGCTTATTTTCACTTGATGTCCCAGGTTTTTTCATAGTGCAGAAATGTGGGTGTTGTGGGCCTCATCGTTCTGGGTTCCAGTCACATTTTCACCATTTTTTGGCATGTCAACATGACATCCCTGCATTTTTTTTCTACAAATGGAATTTTAACACCAGATTCCTGCATTATCATCCCCACATCATCATCCTTCTTGCAAGTAAGAAATTTCTTTGAGGTCTCAAGGATTTATTTATCAAAATGAATGAAATGCTAATTGAAATAGTCATAGAAGGAAGATTTATAGAATTTGAGGATAGACGAGCAGAGCTTTTGATTACACATGATCCACAACAAGTGACATCTTGTGAAAGTCTTTGTGTGGAACATGTTATTCTTTTTGCAAGCTATGACATTGTTCGAACTAATAGATAATTGTTTTGATTGTCATCCCAGTGGGGGGCTTAGTGTGATTGTGTAGAAGGATAAGGTTCCATCGGGCTTTCTTGAAAAGAATATCCTTTGTGGGTGCCACCCATATTTGTGCCACTTTTTGGCATAGACCCTCCTCATCTCTACAACTAGTTGGCACTCGTATTGCTTTTTTTTCCTGCTTTCTTCCATCCTTCCACATGACTATTGAAATTCCGTATGAACTATTTTTGATTTCCAAAAATCAAGCTGTCCATTAAAATCTTTAATTTGGGGGATTTCGAAAGGTAGGGGTGCTTTAATGTTGGAACAAATTCAAATAATGGGGTACAGCTAGAAAAAGGGATAAATAAATCTTAGGCCCCACAATAAATTTTGTGGGTTTCCTCAAAAAGTGGAGGGATTAGTCTAATGAGATTTTAAGATTAAAAAGGGAGTATTTAATTGGGAAGTGGGATAATTCCTCCATTTAAATATTTTGCATGAGATTTGAATGAAATTAATTGTGGAACCTTTTAAAGGGTTAGTTTAAATCTTAAAGTTTCTGGTTGTTTTTTGGATTTCTGGGCACTTCACATATGACTCTCGGTGTGTGCCTTCTTATGACCCACATTTTTTTGTGAATATGTATTTTAATCTTTATAATTAATATAGATTAGTGTCTATTCATAAAAAAATCACCCTTATTAAAATGGCCATTATGAGGAATTTCAAGAAATTTTATATTAAGGTCCCTATTGGTAATTATATTATTATGGGTAATGGTCTTTTGCATATTATTAATTTACTCGTAATTAATATTTAAATCTTTATGATTTGAGTACTAATTAATATTTTATGAATATTTTATGGATCTAATTGATTTAAGTTATTGTTTTAAGGTGTGCAATTCTATTTGCAAGGTGGAGTTAAATCACAAATATATTGGACTTAAAAGAGGAATATTTTTTTAATGGAATTGGCTAATTATTTGTTATGTTTGCTACAGGTATAATATTGCAAGGGGAATTTAAATGCAAAATTTTGTGTTCAAGTTGTGCCCGTCTATGAGATTGTGCCAAGTTTGCAAAGGGAGTGCTATCACATGAGGACTTGCATATGGAAACGTGCCTATGGAAGGGCTTTAATTTAATCAAAGGAGGGAACCTCCTTATGCATCTGTGCCAACATGTTGCTGCCAAGAAGATTTCAAAGTTGAACCCATGTTCAACTCAAATATTTAAATGCTAGAATCTACCTAAGAATTCACACTAGCTAGTTTAGAAAGTATTCCAAGAGGACAAAGGAGGTTGTTTTTTATTTTTTTCTCCAATGAGAATTTGATCATCGAGATCGAAAAAGGGATATTTGTTTCTCCTTGGGCCAAAATTTCCTGATTGGATGTAAAAGAGGCATGATTTTCCAAAACCCTATATGCTTCAAATATTAGATGCAAATGCAATCTAGGCCCTAGAAGTGGATTAAATCATGGCCCTTGATTTGGAATGTAATATCTATAAAAGGCAAGTTCTTTCTCATTTGTAAGAGAGTTAGTCGGTAGGAGTTAGTTTAGGAGAGGAAGAACTAGAGATTGTTAAGCATATGCTAGAGAAATTAACATAGATAGGTCATTAATTTGGTGAATTTTTGTGGTGAGATTGAAAGTGTTATGGTTCCTTGTTTCTGTTTCTCAAATTATAGTTCATGTTTATTCATATTAATGGTGAAGTGTTGAAGACATTGATTGATCTCTAGTTCATACTATTAGTGGCTTGCTGATTGTAAGTTGTTGTGCATAGTTAGTCTAAGCCTTTTTACTATATTAGTTCAATTATGAATATTGATACATATTGTGCTAGGAATTGGATATGTGTATAGATGTTTACAATATGAAAATCTTTGAGTTTTCCTTTTAAGATTAGACCATTTCTATGATATTGTGGATTAAATTCTAGTTAAGAAGGAATTGGTTTATTGGGGGATATTTATGTCTGAAGCATTAACCATTACTATGATTGATCTTAGGTGTTAGGTTAGGATCTCTCTCCCAACCCTATATCTTTTGATCTTTCTTTGAGTTAGTTTAGGATTGAACAAGAATCATAATATTGCCACATCTAATGATAAGTCATTTTTAGATCTCTGCTTTGGAAATTATAGTTGAGATCTATACACATTTTCAGATTTCATGAAACCCTCATTTGAGTTTAACACTTCTAGCCTTGTTGAATTGTAAGACCCCTCGTGATTACAAACAAATCACATAATCATTGAGTTGTTTTCTGCATTGTCAGGGCCCGGCCTTAGAGACCTTGTGGTTACTTTCCAAAGTTTTATAAAGAAATTTACCTTTCAAGAGAGATGGAACATTCTTGTTTTATCTCTGTTGTGTAGTTCAAAAACATTCATCAACATGTTTGATGGGTTAGACTATTCCTTCTAGAGTATCATGATGGAAACATATTTGGGATCTTTAGGGTTTGATGTTTGGATGATATAAAGAACGGTTATACACCAACAACTACAACCCCTACTAATGTTGTAAGAAAGAAGGATTGTGAGAATAATGTGAAGGAAAAACATGCTATTCTTTATGGCTTTTCTAGCTCTGTATTTGTCAAATTTATGCACTGTCAAATTGAACATGATTTTTGGGAGAAGTTGAAAAGAATTTATGAAGGATATGACAAGGTAAAATTGGCAAAGCTGTAAATTCTTATAGCCAAATTTGAGGGTTTGAAGATGAGTGAAGAAGAAAAGATTACATATTATCTTCTTAGAGTTGATGAAATAGTAAAATCTATCAAAGGGTTCAGAGAAGAAGTAAAAGACATAGTCATTGTACAAAAAGTCTTAAGGTCCATGATTGCTACATATGATTTTAAGATCTTTGCAATAGAGGAAGGAAGAGATGTAGACAAACTCACTCTTGATGAGCTACATGGTATATTCATTGCATATGAAATGAGAATGGAAAATTTAGAGCCATCTAAGAGAGAAGTTGCTTTCAAGGTTACAAACAAGGAGAAGGATGAAGCACCCAAGAAGTTTAGGGTAGAAGTAACCACATCTAGGAATGAAGAGACTGATGAGTAAGAAGCAAATTTCATTAGAAGACTTAGAAGAGTCTCCAAAAAGTATAGAGGTAAGTTACCCTTCAAACTCTTTGACTGTGGTAAAGTAGGTCATTTCGATGCTAAATGTCTATACAATAAGAAGGATAACTTTGAACAAGAAGTAGATGGTAAAATGAAGAAACCCTACTTCCCAAAGAGAAGAAGTTTTCAAAAAAAGAAGAAGAGTCTATACATCCAAGAGAATAGTGATGTATTTGATGACTGTAGTAGTTTAGATGATGAATGGGATTGTACCTTTATGATGAAAGAAAATTAATCTCCTTTCATGGAAAAAGAATCAAAAGAATAGAAGGCTAAAAAGGTTGAGGACCTTGGTAATTGAGGTGAAGAGGAAGGAGAGGTTGAACTAGAAGGAGAAATCATATATGCACTAGATGAGATTGATGGTCTAAGAGATGAGATTGAAAGGTTGAAAATGGAAAATAAGCATAAGAAGAAACTTTCTCAAAAGGAGTCAAAACCCCTAACCAAGAATCTTGAAGAATTTGACTAAAATATGGTAAGCTTGAAGCTTCAAGTGGAAGAAGCCAAGAGAATTGAAGAAATGGTCAAATCCAAGCTGCAGTCTGAAGTTGATAGATGTATGAAGTTGGAAGAATAAATAGTTGCCTTGAGAAAATATTTGGAGAATGCTAGAGAAAAAATAGAGAAATTCCTAAAACTGAAGGAAGGATTAGAGATCCTTGATGGATTGTTGAGCACAAAAAATCCATCCAACAAAGAAAAATCTAGCTTAGGTCTAGAGAAAGGGAAGCACACTTTTATAAGTTCTTTTGCAAAATTGTATGAGAGATTTAGTGTAGGAGAAAAATCAAGTACAGATTGTGATGAAAGCTACAAGGAGGACACCTCTAAAAAGGAGAGGAAGACCTCTGAGATAAAGAAAGTTGAAGAGAAAAAGAATCCTGTTGCAGACAAGAAGGATAACCAATTAACTCCTCGACACTAGAAAAATAGAAAAAATATCAGGAGAACAGATGTAGAAGGATTCACTAGGGTGAAGGATTTGGAAAAGCCTACACAAAGAAGACCCCCACATCTGGCTCAAGAGAATTCTATGAGTAGGTACTCTTCACACTTTTATGGGTATTGTTATACATGCAATCAATTTGGTCATAGGGCTAGAGAATGTAGAGTAGTCCCTAGAAGGATTACAAACTTTGTAAGAAACAATCCATTTGCTCCTCTAGTAGATATGAATGTAATGTGTTAAAACTATAACAATTTTTTTCATACAACTAAGTATTGCAAAAAAAAATTTAAAGATCAAATGTGAAGAATGAGAAAAAAGAAAATCCACCTCCTAAATAAATAAAGAACCTAAAGCCCCTAAGGAAAAGGAAGATAAAGTTGAAAAGAAACCTAAGTGTGGAAAGAAAAGGAGCAGATTCCCACATAATCAATGATTGCACAAATGACTCTTCATGCCAAAAAGAAAAACTTGTGGGTAATAGATAGTGGTTTCTCGAAACATATGACTAGAGATAAGAAAAAATTCATCCAACTCAAGAAATGTAAAGGAGGATCAGTTAGTTTGGGTGACAATACAATAGTAAAGATCCATGGAAAAAGAATCTTGAGCTTAGATGGTAAAAATCCTATGAAATATGTTCTTTATGTTGAAGGATTAAAATACAACCTGCTAAGTGTAAGTCAAATGTGTGACAATGGTTATACGGTCACATTTAATTTAGAAGGGTTAGGTTAGTATAAATAGAAGGTAAAATACTATCTAGTCAGTAAACTAAGCTATTATAGGAATATGAAGTCACAATGCAAGGGAAATAAAATAAATGGGGTTAAGAATATTATTATTAATAATATTGAGTTCCCATCTTCATATGATGATATAAAGGATATAATATTGTACAGTGGTCTCAAGTATGATTCAAACATCGATCATGTTTAGAGAAAGTATATAATTATTGGCATATGAATTTCAAGGTCTAAAGGGATGGGTAAGTCCACCAAGTTGTGGCATAAGAAAGGTGCCACATTTTTAAAAAATCCATAAAAGTGCATTAGGCAAGTGCCAAATTTGGTGCTTGCCAAATGAAAAAGGTAAATAGTAAAAAAGTAATGCGTATAAACCTTATTTTTTTCTCATTTGTGACTTGTGCTTCGATTTTATTTCCTTTGCAACTCGTTCTCACCAAAAGGAGATCATTTTTTTTCACTCTTAGCTTGTGATTCTTCATAGGATGTCACCAAGATGTCAAGACCAAGAGGTAAAAGAGGTATGTATTTCTATTGTTTTAGTTTTGAATTTGAATTAAAATATTAGATTGAAATAGGATTTTTAATTAAAATTTGTTTTAATTTCTAGGAAATCAATCTCCACCTCTAAACATTGATAATTCACAATCACCTGCTCACGAAGGCCCTCCTGAACAAGAAGAACCTCAAACCCTTCCCTTAGTTCGTAGGCATTCACAAGGAACTCAAGAAAATATTTTAAATCAAATTGAAAACAACAAAAGAGAGCTTGAACAATTGATTGCAAGATTAAATGAACATGTTGGAACCCACCCTTATAGGAGAAGCATTGTCGAATCACTAAGGTTGATTGTATCTTATGTGGGAGAAATGAGTGAAAATTAATTTTTGGTCGAATAAGAAGAATTAAAATGATTTATAATGCAAGTGGACTTTCCTATGCACAAATGAAGAAAGAAAAATTTATCAAAGCTAACTTGTGTGCCCTTTTTACAAACCCAAGAAGTAATGCACCTGTATCACATGTATGCGGGAGGTTCCCCATCCATTGGTGCCATCATGAATTAACTAAAAATAAGTTTTGGGAGTGGTGGTGGATGGTTTTGACCAATCTCCATGCAATAACTATGAGGTACCACAATATTTTTTTGAGGAAAATCTATTGTGAGTTTGTCTTCAAGAAGGTGCCAAATTATTTTGACTATTTAGACTTTTAGGGTAGATGTGGGGACTCCACACATGATAGACCGAGTGAATAACGTAATCCACAATTGGCACTGAGACCCTTGACCAAAAATATGGTGGAGCATGTCACCGTTCCTTCCATTATGAAGGAAAATATCGAGGTGGACACATTGGAATCGATTGGCTCACTCACTCAGAGCATTATACAGTGTGTGAGGCCTCTAGTAGAGCCTGATATGGGTGAGGCTTGTAGGCCCAGAGTTCCAGCCCACCATTGTCACTCTTATGGTGCTATTCACATGTATGATAGTGAAAATGTTCCAGATGCAGCTACACAACATACATCAATTGTAGAGAAAATGGTTATGACAGATGTTTTGCTAAATGAAACATTCAACATTGATACTCAGGTAAAATTAAACTTCATTTAATTTTGTTTATTCAATTCTATTTTGAAATATAAGAATAACTTTATTAGTAGAATGAATATGATGAAAATTTAGGGTCAGAGTGTTGATGATACGTGCACCGTTCCTACAGACCCCTATATATTTACAATGTTGAGGTCATAGGTATGCAACTAGTATTAAAGAAATAATTATTGCATATGAATAGTTGAATTTTATATGAATTATTGTCTCATAACATGCTTTGGATGTCAAATAGTTTGTTGGTGTACATTCAACCTTGACACTTTGCTATTCTTGCTCTCAAATAGCTTTCACTTAGGTAACCTTTATTCACTATGGTGTTGTAAAACAATGTTAGCTAGTTTTGGTAATTTTGTGTGTAAAAATCTAAAATAATTCTTGAAACTACATGAACTTAGATAACTAGGTTCTTTAAAGTGATGGGTGTAGGAGAATTCATTAGTATTTTAAATAATTCATCATATATTTTGTCTTTGAACTTGTCATTTTCACTTTCCTTTCAATTTGAGATCCTTTCACATATTAATTTTTCCATCTTATATTTTTTTCTTTGATGATAGTGTCTTCTTTACGATTGAAAACTTCATTTTGTGATGAAAAGGCACAAAGGACTATCATTTTAAAGTTTGAAAATACTCGTTGTCATGATTGTATTGAGTTTGATGTGAAGTTAGGGATACTTCAATAAATACCCTATATCACTCGACTATCCTTAAATTGAACCTTGTATTGTCATCTATGATGAAGTGACTACCTTCTTTCCTTTAATGCTTTGTTACCCTTGAAGTCTGCCCTTTGTAATGAATAACCTTTCTTAGAAGCCTTTCATCTCAAATATCCCTTCCATATCTAGCCTTACTCATCACGGTTTCACTATTCTATGCATTGTTACATTCAACCAATTACATGCATTTAGTGTCTAAAATAAATCCATAGACTACCGTTAAATCCTTGAAGACTACTATACTATCAAACAATCTTTTGAATCTTCTTTCTTCCTTGGCAGTCCTATCAATGTCATCAATGAAGTGACTTTCTTATTTGAAGATCTCTTGAGGTCTTGTACACTATCAACAACCTCCAAGACATCTTTCTATTTATGCTTATGAAAGTCTTATAACTTTTGACATATGACTCCCCTTATCATTTTTCTTGATTGTCATTTGTTATAGACTATCATATGCCCTTTTTCACTATAACCCTATCCTCTTTGGTTATTATCCTCATTTGAATCTTTGACTATGCAACAATACAATGAAAAAGTTGCTCCTCATACTAGACTCTCCTATTGGAATGATGATAATATGACTATCCTCAATTAGTAGTTAATTTCCTCTATTTCATTTACATTTGAAAAACTGCCCCTTGATTGTCTCTCATGCCTTAATCATTGATATTTTATTATCCTAGGTCACCCTTAGGTTGATTGTTCTCATATGGTATTTGTGACTTTGCTTTTTTTATTTTCAGGTAATGAATATATTCCATAAGGATCCATAGTATAGTCATAAATACTCCCCTAAGTTCATGATATAGTCATAGTTATTAGCATGAAATGATTTTCCTTACATGTATGAATGATGTCCTTTATTCATACTTTCCTCTTTAAAACTTCATCTTTTTCTTAAATGGACAAACCATACTCATAAGACTCATTGAGAACTATGAATAGTCACAAGACTTCATTGAGGAAAAACAATTACACTTAATAAGGAAAAACCATAGGGTCTTTAGATTCATTGCAAAGCATAGTCACAACCATTAAGACTTCATTTAGCACACTTTCAAATACTCACATTCCTTAAACACTATCTTAAGGTCTTAATCCAAGGTCATAGTATAGTCATTAAGACTACCAACAATATAAAAGTCATCACATTCATGAGGACTATCAACAATATCAATTTCCTTCAAGAATCATTACAATCATTTAAAATTAGTCATAAATTTTATGTGAGGACACATTAAGAATCCTAAATCACGGTCATTTATATATTTATCACAATCATTAATGAAAATCCTTGTTTTCCTTCTCATAAGACTGTCATTTTCCTTGCATTTACCTTCTTAGACTTCCCCTCTTATCTTTATGTTCTATCTCTTTCATAGGGGTCATTGTATAGTTGTCAAGACTACCTTCAAGGTCACTGCGTAGTTATGAATTACTATGAAGGAGGTGATTGTCTTGATGAATTTACTATCTTTTGTGAAGAGAATGTCCTCCATTTTCAACTTCATGAATGCTCAAGAATATAACCCTTCACTCCATTCATCACAATGGTATTCACCATTCCTTTTGTATAGTGATTGATACTAATTCATGAGCATGGTTTAAGGTTTTCCTTCATTCTTCAAAAACCTTCCATTATTAAAAGTAATTTCCCATTGCATTATTGGTATGATTGTCATTAAAAATTATCTATGACTATCCCTTTCTACATGAGATTGAGTCCTATTTGCCATTGTAGGTGTTTCATCCTACATTATGAAACCCTTAACATATATATTTTGCAATGTTTCATTTTTTAATTATTCAGACCAAAGGTCCTTATCTACTCAAATTAGTATGAAGTAGATGAAATATATTTGCCATCATGAGGCATCTCAATAAGCCTTTTTGTAGTATTCAATGAATATCAACAAGTTATCCATTCTTTATGGATACCATGGGAAATATATGGTTATATACCTTCAAAAGACCCTGATAACTACCTTATAAGAAATCCAAAAATTGACATCAAGACAATCCATAGAAATTTTCTTGGCATGACATTCATCATGGCATTCGTCATTTCAAATAGTTCACTGACTTGTCTATGTTTTTAATTAAAAAAAGAAACTAATGAAAGTGATAAAAAACTTCATATTTTTTGTTTCATTTTCAGATGTCAACATCAAACAACCCTAGCAATGTTTGTGGCACAATGGACCATGGAGTTTCTACAACAATAGCTAGTTCTAATCCTTTGCTAGAGGTATGTGACAGATTAGTAAATTTGAAATTATATTTTCTCTTCTATGGTCTATTATTGAAAATTTTCATGATACTTCTATGTAGTTTAATTTCTATCTTGATGGTTGTTATAGGTGCTTGTCACTCCTGATTGTCAACGTGCTACTTTTGTGGATGAGTGTGATGATTATTTATTTGTGGTAAGTGATTATTTTGTTATATGTCATTTCACAATTCAATTTCTATATATTAATGTCTATACTTCTTATTGTATCAGTTGTGTCTCTAGATGAGTGAAGAGAGGAGGACTAGTGAGTGCATTTGAAAGACAAAAGAATCAATAGACACTAGTAGAATTTGGAAAATAAATGACTAGGTGACTAAAAATTTTAGTCACAATAACTAAAAATGACTAAATTCTAATTTTTTGCAACTTAGCTATAAATGAGTAAATAAATGACTAATTTGGTCGTTGAATAAAAAATTATTTAGTCACAAGAGTAAAAATGACTAAATAGTTAGTCACCAAATACAAATTAGACAAAATTTTAAAAACACATTTCGGCCAATTATTGGCGCGATGTATTGTGTGCGTCGATGTATTGGTGCTTATTCACATTTATTCACGTTCATTATAGAAAAATTCCTTGCTTCATTTGTTAGTTGCAGGTTAGTTTGGAACTGAAAGATTTGGAGAGGACTTGGAGACTTCTAAAAAGGCAGGAAAGGGAAAGGAATTCAGATTTTTATGCAACAAATTTGAAGGTAGTGAGGCCCTTTGTAGCGAAGTCGGATTTGGGGATGCCCTGTGCAGTGAATTCAAAGGTAATTTGAAACCTTCATTACATTAAACACATCTATAGATTTCTGATTGGAAACTTACAATAGTTACAATCTACTGCTCTTAATAATGTTCTTTTACAATCTTGCCATTGTTTTTCTTCATAATGTGTTTGAGCTAAATATAATAAAATTTGGGTGTCAATGCCAAAATAGAATTTCCTCAAACAATTTTGATACATTTTCACTGCAAGCACAAACTGTCCTTTTGTAAAGTAAAGATGTGCTAGATTTACCCACAAATCAGGCATCTGAATAAAGATGTTTCCTAGTGCTGCTTCTTGTACCTATGTAAAAATTTCCTTTGCAATATCAAATTGACCCCCTTCAGTTAGCACAATGGCTACCCAATTTGCAGTATAAACATTTCTTGGTCTCTATTCCAACACTTTACAATATAGTTCTCTAGCCTTCTCAATGTTGTGCCTCCACCTTTGGATCCCTCCTCTCATTGTGAGAAGCTACAAAATAATTCCAATTTCCAAGTGAAATGTCAACATAAGAATTCTTTGCATTTGATTCACTTTGTGCAACTTTAATTGTTTCATTGCTTTAAGCCAATCATATGTTTTTAGTTCCATTTTTCCAAGCATAGATAAAGAATTTGATGAGTTTTTATCCACTTGAAGAGCATCCCCAATCAATTCTAGAATTAGTTGGATCCCATTCTGAGCCTGAGCATGGCTGCAAGATGTAGATATGCATCCACATAATCAAGAAACTTGAACAATATTAGCATGTATTAAAGATTTTCTTTTTCAGTATCATGTAGTTGTTCAAATAACCTTGCAAGATATAATAGTGTTGTGACTTTATCCCATGGTAACTCAAGTGAAACACCACCTTCTTCTAAGTCAGTGGAAGAATTTCATATCCTTAAAGAGCATAGGAAAAACTACAAAATTAACAATGAGGCTTTTATTTATGAATTCAACCCAAATTCCATTTCCAAATGCCTCCATAAAAGTCTGTTGAGCCAACTCTAGTTCATCACACACAAAATGAATAACCCCAATGTTGTTTAACAATTGAATGGGTACTTCTTCTCTACTCTTCTTCAAAAGAGACTTTGTTGTCTTAAGAGAATGTAAGGCTGCACTAGGGTCTGACAATATTAATAACTCACCCATCTTGATAAATGCATGGGAATCATTTGGATCTATGCAATTTAACTTTCATAATTTCCAAAGCCTTCTCTTCCTTCCCTTACTGAGCATATATATGGCCTACATATTTTAAGCTCTCATAGTTCTTAGGGTATACCTCCAAAACCTTTTCAAATTTTGAGAGATAACTCTTAAGATCTCCTAGCTTCAATTGAACCTATCCACAAAATCTTGTGGCCTCTAGATTTCCTTGACTGATGTCATGTAGTAGCAGCTAGTGGTTTCATAATCACCTTTACTATGATAATATTGTGAAAGATTATAATATGAATGAGATTTCATGAGAGGGTGGTCAGTTGAAACAAGAGCTATCTCAGTCAACTTTTCCACAAGAAAATGTTGCCTTACAGTGAAGAAAAAAAGGTTTGCTAAATGATTCACTTGCATTGCATAGTATAGGTATAATTCAAAGGCTCTATGCATCTTTTCCATTGCTTCATGAACACTACCTATTTCACTAACTGTGAGAATCCTACAAGTAAAAAATGCACAAAACTGACCACAAAGATTTATATAGAGGTATAACATCATTTACTAATGCCTCCATAAAAGTTTGTTGAGAAAACTCTAGTTCATCGCACTCAAAATGGATAACCCCAATATTTTTTAACAATTGAATGGGTACTTCTTCTTTGCTCTTCTTTAGAAGAGACTTTGGCATCTTAAGAGAATCTAAGGTTGCACTCCTAGTTCTGACGATATTAATAACGTACCCATCTTGATAAATGCATGGGCATCATGTGGATCTATGCTAGTTTCCTTTCTTAAAATTTCCAAAGCCTTCTCTACCTACCCTTGTTGAGCATATATGTGACCTACAAATTTTAAGCTCTCACAGTTCTTAGGGTGGGACTCCAAAACCTTTTCAAAATTTGAGAGAGAACTCTTAAGATCTCCCAACTTCAATTGAACCTGTCCACAAAATCTTGTGGCCTTTGGCTTTCCTTGATTCATGCCATGTAGTAGTGGTTAGTTGTGCCATCATCACCTTTACTATGATAAGATCATGTAAGATTATAATATGAATTAGATTTCATGAGAGGGTGGTCAATTGAAACAAGAGTTGTCTCAGTTAGCTATTCCACAATAAAATGCTACCCTGTGAAGAAAAAATGGTTTGCTAAATGATTCAATACCATTGCACAATACGGGTATAATTCAAAGGCTCTATGCATATTTTCCATTCCTTCATGAACACTATCTTCTTCACTAACTGTGAGAATCCTACAATTAAAAAGTGCACAAAACTAACCACGAATATTTTTCCCCATTTTAGAAAAAATGCCAAAAAAGTGCATTTAAAACCTGCAAATAAAATCACAATGATTTTCGTGCCAAAAAAAACATGATACCATAGCTGGTTTCTTACTATTATAGTTTGATAGATTTTTTCCAAGAATCCATAGCTTTTTTGAAATCACCTATTTTAGGCTTTTAGACATAGCAGCAAGGTAGTGATATGTTTGATAAAATGCTTTGGTAGACATGTATGAAAAATGTGGTAGCATAGAAAAGGCAATGAACCTTGGAAAAAATACCTCAAAAAAATGTGGTCTCATGGTGATGGAATGCCATGAAGAATGCCATGAAAAGTGAATTGTTATGGATTTTCATGGCATTCCATCACCATGAGACCAAATTTCTTTGAGGCATTTTTCAACCAATTCACTGCCTTGTCTATGCTATTGCTTACCATTATGCTTTGATAGATTTTTTCCAAGAATTCATAGCTTGTTTGAAAGCACTTGTTTTAGGCTTTTAGCCATAGCAATAATGCAGTGAACTGTTTGATAAAATTATTTGGTAGAAAATATGTATGAAAAATATGGTAGCACAGAAAAGACAATGAACTTTTTGAAAAAATGCCTCAAAGAAATGTGGTCTTGTGGAATGCCATGACAAGCAAATGTCATTGGCAGCTACTCCTAGTTATTAGTTATGCAATGTGAAATAATTGCATAACTGATTAGGTTGACTTTGTAAAAACTATATTGTAATTAAAATTTGTCATCTATTAGCATCTAGTTATTAGTTATGCAATGTGAAGTAATGCTTTGAGTTTGAAAGATGCACAATGCAATGTAATCAGAAATTTGAATATAAACTACAAAAATCTATTTTTTTACAATTCATTAGTTAAACTCTCTATTTTATTTACTCTCTATAACTCTATTGCTATGGAAATTCATTTCAATTACAAAAAAAGTTTTTGTCTCTTAGTCTACAATTTTTTGTTACTATGTGTAGAACATTACAGATGGATCAATGTCAAAGTTTCACTAGGGATCAATACCATGCATTTGATGAGAGAATAGCTGATCAGAGGGACATGGAAAAATATCCATGTCCATATAATTATTTTCTTAGTGGAAAGGTGAAGAAAAGAAGTCAGATTTATTGACATATGATAAGATATGGGCATAGTGGTATAAGCCCTTGGAATGCCAATTATTATGAAGATATAATAGAATGGAAAAATGTGAGAGATGAAGAGGCAAAAAACATAGATGAAGTGGCACCAAACATAGATGAAGAGGCATCAATGTTAGACGAAGGGTTTGAAGTTGATAGAATGTTGAATGAGGGTCTAAACGATGATTGGGCCAAGTTGATGGAGGATGCTTCATAGCCTATGTATGTTAATTTCAAGTTAAGTCATTTGAAAACAATCCTTCAAATTATTAACTTGCAAGTGGTGTTTGGTTTGACAAATGAGAGTGTAGATCAGTTATTGACATTATTAAGTTCATTGTTACCACTTGACTCCACATTTCTAACAAAAGAAAGTCAATGTAGAAAGGAAATCACTAAGCTAGGAATAGGGTATCAAAACATCCACACATGTGTGAATAGTTGTGTATTATTTTGCAAGAATATTGCAAGTGATAGTGAATGTCTGAAATGTCATGAATTGAGGTATATACAAGGATTGAAATCAGTTGTGGTTCCTAGAAAGGTTCTTCGCCACTATTTGGTAATCCCACGATTACTCCAAATGTATAGGTGTAGAGACATTGTCGAACTTATGCAATGGCATGCCCAAAATAAGAGCACTAATGGAAAATAATGGCATGTGCCCGATTCTAAGATGTGGATGGAATTTGATACAAGATGGCTTGATTTTTCTCAAGATCCTCATAATATAAGGTTGGGTTTGGCTCTAGATGGGGTGAACCCATTCTCGGATCAAAGTACTAAATGGTCAACTTAGCAAGTGTTTTTAATAAATTATAACTAGCCTCCATGGTTAGCAACTAAACCATTTTTCCTAATGCTATCATTGATTATAAAAGGAAAGAAAAGTGTGACTTCAGATACAATTGATGCTTATCTAGAGGAATTATATGATGAGCTAATGGAATTGGGGAAAGGAATTGAAGAAATTCAATATTTAGGGATGGCTATTCAATCAAATTCACTTTAAGAGCTTCCTTATTGTTTATGATTCATGATCTTCCTACATATGGCACATTGTCTGGTCTTAGTGTTCAGGGATACCATAGATGTCTTGCTTACAACTTTAAAGATTTTGTGAGGCACTCAAGAAGTTTGTGTAAGTGTATTTATTGTGGAATTTTTTCTTACTTTAAAATGGATCATCCATATCGTCAACACAAAATACGGTTCAATGGTCAAGAAGAGAAGCGTGAAGAACCATTACTAATAACAGGTGATTATATTGTTGAGAATGGACCAAAAAAATGTCATTTATTGAAAATGATGAGATTTCTAGTAGTAGATATGATCCATGTAATGAAAGTGGTGTAAAAATGTTGTGCATATTCTATAAGTTTCCGTACTTTAAGGATATAGCCATTAGGAATACTATTGACTTTATGTATACTAAGAAAAATATAGACTATACTATTATAGAAACTCTTTTTGGTACTTTTGATACTATTTCATCACGTGAAGACTTTAGACAACTAACAATTCATCAAAATATTTGGGTTGAAAAATATGATGATGAAAATATAGAAAACCTAGTGCTCCTTATGTCTGGAAAAAGGAACAATGTGCACAATTCTTACAATTGATGTCTCAGACTTGCTTTCCCACTGGATATGTAAGTAGTAGTATTAGAAGCCAAACTAACATTAATGGCTTAAGAGGCCTCAAGGCCCATGACTATCATGTCATAATGGAGAATATTTTACCTATTGTGGTAAATATATTAAGTTTGGAAAAATGCCCAAGATTGGTAGTTATAAGGTTGGGCCTAATATTAAAGAGAATGAGTTTATATGTATTAGATCCTTCAAAATTTGATAGTTTGGAGGAGGTTGTTGAAGTCCTTTGTCTATTGGAACATGAATTTCCACCAACAATCTTTAACATTTCTATGCATCTTTTGATACATATACAATATGAACTAAAGCATTATGGCATAATAAGAACAAAATGGATGTATCCTACAAAACAGTATATGAAGGGTTTGAAAAAAAATGTTCGTACTAGGGAAAAACTAGAAGGTAGCATGTTTGAGGGATATTCAATGCAAGAGGCCATGGGATTTTGCACAAAATATATGAAGGACTTTAAAAATGCCAATCGACATGTATGGGACAATGACGAAGAAGAGACAGTTGCAAGTGAAGTATTAGAAGGCAATGGATGTCGCTTCAAGCTATCAAATCAAGAAAGAAGTGTGATACATACCTATATTCTTCAAAACACATCTTTGTTCGATAAGTGGCGCAGTTAAAAAAAATTACACAATAATTTATTTAATCAATTACATTTACATGCATTTATATTATCAATCTTACTATTTTTACATTAATATTATATGTAGAAAATATGAAGAAGACAATCAAGCTTGGATGCAACATTGACCTCAAAAGCACAAATGTCATGGTGATTTGATTGGAAGTGATTCTTTTCCAAAATTTGAAGAATGGATTGCTAATGCAGTCAATGATGCAAAAGGAGAAGGTTAGGATATAATGACGAAGAAAAATGAGCTTTCACAATCTCCAAATTTATGAGCTATGCATTTCAGTGGAATGTGGGCCTATGGTAGTCATTTAAGAGTGGAAGAAAAAGGAAAAGGAAAGATAAATTGTGATTGTGTTGTTAGTGATGAATTTCCTCATGAAACTAAGAATTTTTTTTATGTTGGATTCATCCAAAAAATTATTATAGTGGACTATGGTGAAAATAGTCCTATATTATTAAAATGTAAGTGGATCTAACCATCTATAGTATAATTTGATGAGTATGGATTTGTACATGCAAATACAAGAAATTTTTTATCAGAGATAGATGAGCCATATGTTTCCCCTCTTAAAATTAACCAATCATTTCTAATTGATGATGTAAGAAGCCTAGGATGGTCGTATGTCATTCAAATAGAGTCCCATTCAAAACAAAAATTCATGGAAGCTATTGATATATTGCCTGATGAGCAATATATTAATTTACAAGAAACATTCAAAGAAGTGGATGAAGATGATGATGGAGTGTTTGAAGAAGATATTTTGATTACCAATGAAGAGATTGGGAGAGAGAACATATTGCATGTCATAGATGAGGATGTGGAAGAAAATCAAGTAGATGCAGACATGAATGATCAGGATTATGATCTTGTTGGAAATGCAAATGATTATGATGATTTTTTGTCACCTTAAGAGGTTATCTTGTCACCTAAACTTTAGTTATATGTATGGTGTAATTTATTATTGAATGTAATAAAGATTTGAGTATAGGTATGCTTATTCACTATTGTTTTATTGATACATTTTTGAATGTAATCATCATTATTCTATTGGTACATTGTATAAAAAACCTAAGATGTTCACTGCTGATTTGAAGTGCATTTAAAGTTAGGTTCAATCGTTCTTCTTAGTTTTCTTACTTTGGTTGAAAAGTTGAAATTAATTTTGTTTAGTTAGAATATAATTTCTTATATGTCATATATGTTTTCTAGATGCAAACATATAATGAACATCTATAATTTAATAATACATATAGATATCTTAACATTAAGTGAACTAAGCCTCCTCATTACAAACAAAGAAATGATATCTTACGTTTGATTGACACTAAAAAACAAAACTGAGAGACTACAAAATTAGAAAATTGTTCAATCTTTTCAATAAAATGTTATCTAAAATATTGCATTCATAATAAAATCCAATACAACACTACTGTAGCAGTCAATAGAGGTATTTGCAATATGGCAAGACATATAGGTCAATGTATGAATTCTTACCACAATAGCGCGACAACCAAATATGAATACCGTGGGGTGGTGATGAGAACATGTTAACAACTAAAGTAAACCGCAACCCCACAAGGGCTAAACAGTAACACTGTGGTATGGTAGTGAAAAATCACTCAACCAATAGAATTAACTCATTGTCCTGAAGGAGTTCAAAGGGGTGTGCATGGGGTGGCGGTATTTCTAATTCTACCATACCGCTACCTTGCAATGGTCTTTCAATATGACAGAGCGGTATGGCAGTGAACAGTCACTCAATTGCTAGAATTAACCTGCCGTCCTATAGGAGTCCAAAGGGGTGTGCGCAGGGTGGCAGTACTACTAACGCTACCCTGTAATGGTCTTGAAATGATAGAGCGGTATTGCGGTACAAGCTGTCAAAGCATTTAATGATTACAACGGTCGATTTCCTAGCATCAAAGGCATGTATTCAAACTTAAAATATGGGTAGATTCTAAAATATTTTACACGAATTGACATTAATAGTGAGGTGACCGAGCTTAGTAGGAAATATTACATGGGACTCGATGACATTTTGGCAATCATTCACATAGCTTAGCATACCGAAGGAAAGGGAGTTCAAGCAAGAAGACTCTACAACTATTATTTCACCGTGTAAGTTCATAGAAACCCTCTGTAGAAAGTGTATAAGAACTTAATTTTCTTCTACAAGTAAACACTTAACACTAGTATAATTTGGCAAATAAATGACTAGGTGACTAAAACTTTTAGTCACAACAACTAAAAATTACTAAATTCTACTCTTTTTTTGCAACTTAGCTATAAATGAGTAAATAAATGACTAATTTGGTCATTGACTAAAAAATTATTTAGTCACAGAAATAAAAATGACTAAAGAGATAGTCATCAAATCCAAACTAGACAAAATTTTTAAAAAACAATTCGACCAATTATTGGTGTGATGTATTCATGCGTACGATGTATTAGCGTAATTATTAACTTTCATTGCAGATTCATTCATCTCGCTTGACCTCGCATCATTCACTTGACCTCAATTTGTTCATTCATTGCAGACCTCGCTTCATTCATTAGCCTGGCATGAAGCGTTTTGATCATTATAGTAGCTACTTGCCAAAATATAATTTCCTCAAACAATTTTGATACATTTTCACTGCAAGCACAAACTATCCTTGTGCAAAGTAAACATGTGCTAGATTTACCCACACATCAGGGATCTAAACAAAGATGTTTCCTACTGCAGCTTCTTGTAGCTATGTAAGAATTTCCTTTGCAATATCAAATTGACCCCTTTCAACTAGCACAATGGCTGCCTCATTTGTAGCATAAACATTTCCTAGTCTTTGTGCCAACACTTTACAATAAAATTCTCTATCCTTCTCAAGATGTTGTGTCTCCACCTCTAGATCCCTCCTCTCATTGTGAAAAGCTACAAAATAATTCCAATTTCCAAGTGAAATGTCAACATAAAAATTCTTTGCATCTGTCTCACTTTGTGCAACTTTAATTGTTTCCTTGCTTTAAGCCAGTCATCTATTTTTAGTTCCATTTTTCCAAGCATAGATAAAGCATTTGATGAGCTTTAATCCACCTTAAGTGCATCCCCAATCAATTCTAGGCTTAGTTCGATCTCATTCTGAGCTTGAGGCATGGCTGCAAGATGTAAATATGTATCCACATAATTAGGAAACTTGAACAATATTAGCTTGTATAAAATATTTTCTTTTTCAATATCACATGTAGTTTTTCAAACAACCTAGCAAGATTAAATAGTGTTGTGACTTTATCCCATCATAACTCAAGTGAAACAACACCTTCTTCTAGTCAATGGGAGAATTTCATATCCTTAAAGAGCATAGGAAACATTGCAGAATTAGCACTGGGCTTTTATTTGTGAATTCAACCTAAATGCCATTTCCTAATGCCTCCATAAAAGTTTGTTGAGCCAAATCTAGTTCATCACACTCAAAATTAAGAGCCCCAATATTTTTAACAATTGAATGGGTACTTCTTCTATGCTCTTCTTCAGAAGAGACTTTGGCATCTCAAGAGAATCTAAGGCTGCACTAGGTTCTGATGATATTAATAACTCACCCATCTTGATAAATGCATGGGCATCAGGTGATCTATGCGAGTTTCCTTTCTTAAAATTTCCTATGCCTTCTCTGCCAACCCTTGCTAAGCATATATATGGCCTATAGATTTTAAGATCTCATATTTCTCAAGGTGGACCTTCAAAACCTTTTCAAAATTTGAGAGAGAACTCTTAAGATCTCCTAGCTTCAATTGAACTTATCCACAAAATCCTGTGGCCTCTAGCTTTCCTTGATTGATGTCATGTAGTAGTAGCCAGTGATGTCATAATCATGTTTACTATGATAAGATCATGCAAGATTCTAATATGAATGAGATTCATGAGAGGGTGGTCAGTTGAAACAAGAGTTGTCTCAGTCAACTGTTCCACAAGAAAATGTTGCCCTACAGTGAAGAAAAAATGGTAACTTGCTAAATAATTCAATGCCATTGTAGAGTACGGGTATAATTCAAAGGCTCTACACATATTTTACATTCCTTCATGAACACTACCTTTTTCACTAACTATGAGAATCCTACAAGTAAAAAATGCACAAAACTGACCACAGTGATTATTGTAGAGGTAGAACATCATTTCCTAATGGCTCCATAAAAGTTTGTTGAGCCAATTGTAGTTTGTCACGCTCAAAATGAAGAACCCCAATGTTGTTTAAAAATTGAATGGGTACTTCTTCTCTACTCTTCTTCAAAAGAGACTTTCATGTCTTAGGAGAATCTAAGGTTGCATTGGGGTCTGAGGATATTAATAACTCACTCATCTTGATAAATGCATGGGCATCTTGTGGATCTACGCGATTTTCCTTTCTTAAAATTTTCAAAGCATTCTCTGCCTACCCTTGCTAAGCATATATATGGCCTACAATTTTTAAGATCTCATAGTCCTCAGGGTGGACCTCCAAAACCTTTTAAAAATTTGAGAGAGAGCTCTTAAGATCTCCTAGCTTCAATTGAACCTATCCAAAAAATATTGTGGTCTCTGGATTTCCTTGACTGATATCATGTAGTAGCGGCCAGTGGTGTCATAATCACCTTTACTATGATAAGATCGTGCAAGATTATAATATGAATTAGATTTTATGAGAGGGTGGTTAGTTGAAACAAGAGCTATCTTAGTCAACTATTCCATAAGAAAATGCTTCCCTGTGAAGAAAAAATGGTTTGCTAAATGATTCAATGCCATTACAGAGTACAAGTATAATTCAAAGGCTCTACACATCTTTTCCATTCCTTCATGAACACTACCCTTTTCACTAACTGTGAGAATCCTACAATTAAAAAGTGCACAAAACTAACCACAAAGTTTTTTCCCCATTTCAAACAACAAAATTTCCAAAAAAATATGTTTAAAACTTGCAAAAAATGCAAATAAAATCACGCTAATTTTCGTTCCAAAAAAAACCTTGAGACCATAGCTTGTTGCTTACTGTTATGATTTGATATATTTTTTCCAAGCATCCATAGCTTTTTTTAAATCACCTATTTTAGGCTTTTAGCCATAGTAGCAATGCAGTGAACTGTTTGGTAAAATGCTTTGGTAGACATGTATGAAAAATGTGGTAGCATAGAAAAGGAAATGGACTTTGGAAAAAATGCCTCAAAGAAATGTTGTCTCATGGTGATGGAATGCCATGACGAATTCCATGACAAGTGAATGTTATGGATTTTCATGGTATTCCATCACCAAGAGACCACATTTCTTTGAGGAATTTTTTCAACTAGTTCATTGCCTTGTCTATGCTATTTCTTACTATTATGCTTTGATAGATTTTTTCCAAGCATCCTTAGCTTGTTCGAAAGAACTTGTTTTAGGATTTTAGCCTTAGCAACAAGGCAGTGAACTATTTGATGAAATTATTTGGTAGAGATGTATGAAAAATGTGGTAGCATAAACAAGGCAATGAACTTTTTGAAAAAATGCCTCAAAGAAATGTGGTCTCATGAAATGCCATGACAAGAAAATGCAATTGGTAGCTGCTGCAAGTTATTAGTTATGCAATGTGAAGTAATTGCATAATTTCTTAGGTTGACTTTGTAAAAACCATATTGTAATTGAAATTTTGTCATCTATCAACATCTAGTTATTAGTTATGCAATATGAAGTAATTCTTTGAGTTTGAAAGAAGTGCAATGCAATGTAATCAACAATTTGATTATAAACTACAAAAATATATTTTTTACAATTCATTAGTTACAATCTTAATTTTATTTGCTCTCTATAACTCTATTGCTATGGAAACACATTTCGATTAAAAAAATAGCTTTTGTCTCTTAGTCTATTTTTTTGTTGTTGCTATGTGTAGAACTTTATAGATGGATCAATGATGAAGGTTGCTTAGGGATCAATACCATGCATTTGATGAAATAATAGCCAATGAGAGGGACATGAACAAATATCCATGTCCATGTAGTTGTTGTCTTGGTGGAAAGGTGAAAAATAGAAGTGCCATTTATCGACATATGATAAGATACATGCATAGTGGTATAAGCCCTTGGAATGCTAATTATTACGAAGATATGATAGAATGGAAGAGTGTGAGAGATGAAGAGGCTTCAAACATAGATAAAGTGGCACCAAAAATAGATGAAGGGGCACCAAACATAGATGAAGAGGCAACAATGTTAGACTAAGGGTTTGAAGTTGATAGAATTTTGAATGAGGGTCTAAGCGATGATTGGGCCAAGTTGACAGAGGATACTTCAAAGCCTTTGTATGCTAATTGTAGGTTAAGTTGTTTGAAAAAAACCCTTCAAATTATTTACTTGCAAGTGGTATTTGGTTGGACAAATGAGAGTGTAGATTAGTCATTGGCATTATTAAGTTTTTTGTTACCATTTGACTCCACATTACCAACAAAACGAAGTCAATGTAGAAAGGAAATCACTAAGCTAGGAATAGGGTATCAAAACATCCACACATATGTGAATGGTTGTGTATTATTTCGCAAGAATCTTGCAAGTGAGAGTGAATGTCTGAAATTTCATGAAGTGAGGTATAGAGAAGGGTTGAAGTCAACTGTGGTTCCTAGAAAGGTTCTTCGCCACTTTCCGGTAATCCCACGATTACTCCAAATGTATAGGTGTAGAGACATTGCTAAACTTATGCAATGACATGCCCAAAATAAGAGCACTAATGGAAAAACAATGACATGTGTATGATTGTAAGAAGTGGATGGAATTTGAAAACAGATGGCCTAATTTTTCTCAAGATCCTTGTAATATAAGTCTGGGTTTGGCTCTAGATGGGGTGAACCCGTTCTCAAATCAAAGTACTAAATGGTCAACTTGGCCAATGTTTTTAATAAATTATAACTTTCATCCATGGTTAGCAAATTTAAACCATTTTTCTTAATGCTATCATTGATTATACTAGGAAAGAAAAGTGTGACTTCATATACAATTGATGCTTATCTAGAGCCATTATATGATGAGCTAATGAAATTGTGGAAAGGAATTGAAGCAATTCAATATTTAAGGGATGGTTATTCAATAAAATTTACTTTAAGAGCTTCCTTATTGTTTACGATTCATTATCTTCCTGCATATGGCACATTGTCTGCTCTTAGTGTTCATAGATACCATGGATGTCTTGCTTGCAACTTTAATGATTTTGTGAGGCACTCAAGAATTTTGTGTAAGTGTATTTATTGTGGACATCGTGCTTACCTTAAAATGGATCATCCATATCATCAACAAAAAACACGGTTCAATGGTCAAGAAGAGAATCATGAAGCACCATTGCTAATAACAGGTGATTACAATGTTGAGAATGGACAAAAAAGAATGTCATATATTGAAAATGATGGGATTGCTAGTAGTAGATATGATCCATGTAATGAAAGCAGTGTAAAAAGGTTGTGCATATTCTATAAGTTTCCATACTTTAAGGATATAGCCATTAGGCATACTATTGACTTTATGCATACTAAGAAAAATATAGCCTATGATATTATAGAAACTCTTTTTGGTGCTTTTGATACTATTTCATCACGTGAAGACTTTCGACAACTAAAGATTCATTTATATATTTGGGTTGAAAAATATGATGATGAAAAATATAGAAAACCTAGTGCTCCCTTTGTTTGTACAAACGAACAATGTGCACAATCCTTAGAGTTGATGTCTTAGACTCGCTTTCCCACTGGATATGTAAGTAGTAGTATTAGAAGCCAAATTGACATTAATGGCTCAAGAGGCCTCAAGACCCATGATTATCATGTCATAATGGATAATATTTTACCTATTGTGGTAAATATATTAAGTTTGGAAAAGTGGCCAGATTGGCAGCTAGAAGGTTTGCCTAATATTAAAGAGAATGAGTTTACATGTATTAAATCCTACGAACTTTGATAGTTTGAGGGAGGAGGTTGTTGAAGTCCTTTGTCTATTGGAACAGGAATTTCCACTAACAATATTTGACATTTTTATGCATCTTTTGATACATCTACAATATGAACTAAAGCATTGTGCCCCGATAAGAACAAGATGGATGTATCCTATATAACGATATATGAAGGTTTTGAAAAAAATTGTTTGTCCTAGGGAAAAACCAGAAGGCAACATGTTTGAGGGATATTCAATGCAAGAGGCCGTGGGATTTTGCACAAAATATATGAAGGATTTTAAAAATGTCAATTGGCATGTATGGGACGATGAAGAAGAAGACACAGTTGTAGGTGAAGCATTAGAAGGCAATGAATGTCTCTTCAAGCTATCACATCAAGAAAGAAGTGCGATACATGCCTATATTATTCAAAACACATCTTCGTTCGATAAGTGGCACAGGTAAAAATAATTTTACACAATAATTTATTCACTCAATTGAATTTACACATTTATATGATCAATCTTACTATTTGTACATTAATATTATATGTAGAAAATATGAAGAAGACAATCAAGCTTGGAGGCAACATCGACTTCAAAGGCACAAACATCGTGCTGATTTTATTCAAGGTGATTATTTTCCAAAATTTAAAGAATGGATTGCTAATGTAGTCAGTGATGCAAAAGAAGAAGGTCAAGATATAGCAACAGAGGAAAGTGAGCTTCCACAATCTCCACATTTATGGGCTATTCGTTTCAGTGGAATGTGGGCCTATGGTAGTCATTTAAGAGTGGAAGAAGAAGACAAAGGGAAGATAAATTGTGATTGTGTTGTTAGTGTTGAATTTCTTCACGAAACTAAGAAGAAATTTTATGTTGGATTCATCCAACAAATATTCTATTGGACTATGGTGAAAATAGTCCTATATTATTAAAATTTAAGTGGATCTGACCATCTGCAGTACAATATGATGAGTATGGATTTGTATGCTCAAATAGAAGACAATTTTTTTTAGAAACGGATGAGCCATATGTTTCCCCTCTTCAAATTAACCAATAATTTCTAATTGATGATGTAAGAAGCCTAGGATGGTTGTATGTCATTAAAATAGAGTCTTGTTCAAAACAAAAATTCATGGATGTTGTTGATATAATGCCTGATGGGCAATATGTTAATTCACAAGAAACATTCAAAGAAGTGGATGAAGATGATGATGGAGTGTTTGAAGAAGAAATTTTGATTACCAATTAAGAGATTGGGAGATAGAATGCATTGCATGCCACAAATGAGGATGAGGAAGAAAATCAAGAAGATGTCGATGTGAATGATCAAGATTTTGGTCTTGCTAGCAATGTAGATGATTATGATGATGCTCTGTCACCTTAAGAGGATAGCTTGTCACCTAAACTCTAGTTATATGTATGGTGTAATTTATTATTGAATGTAATAAAGATTTCAGTATAGGTATGCTTATTCTCTATTGTTTTATAGATTCATTTCTGAATGTAATCATCATTATTCTACTGGTACATTGTATACAAAACCTAAGATGTTCACTACTCATTTGAAGGGAATTTAAAGTTAGGTTCAATCATTCTTCTTAGTTTTCTTACTTTGGTTGAAAATTTAAAATTAATTTTGTTTAGTTAGAATATAATTTATTCTATGCCCTATATGTTTTCTAGATGCAAACAGATAATGAACATCTATGATTTAATAATACATATAGATATCTTAACATTAGGTGAACTAAGCCTCCCCATTACAAACAAATAAATGATCTCTTAGGTCTAACTGACACTAAAAACTAAAACTGAGAGACTACAAAATTAGAAAATTGTTCAATCTTTTCAATAAAATGATATCTAAAATACTTCATTCATAATAAAATCCAATACCGCACTACCTCAGTAGTCAATAGAGGTATGCACGGGATGGCAAGACATATAAGTCAATTTACAAATGCTTACTGCAATACCACACCAACCAAATATGAATACTGTGGGGTGGCGGTGATAACATGTTAACAACTAAAGTAAACCGCAACTTTGCAAGGGGTAAATAGATACACTTTAGTATGGTGGTGAACAATCACTCAACTGTTAGAATTAACTCATTGTCTCGCAAGATTCCAAAGGGGTGTACACAAGGTGGATGTACTTCTACCTCTACCCCACAACGGTCTTGATATGATAGACCAGTATGGTGGTGAATAGTCACTCAATCATTAGAATTAACCTGTTGTCCCACGAGAGTCCAAAGGGGTGTATGTGGGGTGGCGGTACTGCTAACACTACTCCACAACGGTCTTTAAATGACCTAGCAGTAGTGTGGTACAAGATGTCAAAGCATTAAATAATTACACCGTTCAATTTCCCAATCAACAAAATGTATTCAAATTTGAAATATGGGTAGATTTTGAAATATTTGCATGAATTGACATTAATAGTGAGGTGACCGAGCTCAGTAGTAAATATTCCTTGGACTTGATGACATTTTGGAAATCATTCAAAAAGCTTGGCGTATCGGAGGCAATGAATTTCAAGCAGGAAAACTTTGCAGCTATTATTTCACCTGGTAAGTTCACATAAAACCTTTGTAGCAAGTGTATAAGAATTGAATTTGCTTCTACAAGTAGACACTTAAAAAATCAAGTAGGAGTAAATTCTTCATCATGCCACCCAAAAGAATTCAACTTTCTAGTAAAAAGGAAGAGTCCGTAGTTTCTAAATAAAAGAAGAGGTCCCTGCAACAATCCATTTTAGATGTGTTACCTAATTCTATAGACAAAGGATCCAAAAAGGTGTTTAAAGATACATCCCAAGGATGTAGAGACCTAATTATCCCTATCTTAGGGTGGGATATGTTTTGGTACTTCTATGAAAAAAGGGTTGAGAAGATACTAGTTTCAAATCCTTGTACCTTAGATTTGGCCAAATTGATAGTCCCAAATGTCTTCGTAGATGTTAAGTTTATTAAAGTATTGGCACAATATTATTACTCGAATACCTAGACTATAATGATGCCAGATGGTTCACCATTAGTGGTGCTAACTAAAGAAGCAATTATAGAGTGTTTTATATTAAACAAGCAAGCTATCACTAAGATCGACTTGGACTGAAGTGAACAGGATTATAGGAGATTGAGAAAAACCTATAGGAATGATGAACTTCCTTTACACATGAAAAAGGGTGTAAAAAATAGGAGGATAGCTATCTTCCCCTCCTAAAATGATTCATTTTCCACATAAGACTTCCAAGCATATTTCAAAAGAACTGGGTATGTGTAGGATCATGATGGGCCAAAAAGTGGCGATATGATGGGTATGTGGCTGATGACTTTTTCTTGACCCAAAATTGATGAAACAAAAAGGGTTTTTAAAGGAGATTCTCATATTTCCACCAATATAAACTATTCTTTACTTCAAATTTAATAAATAATTACTATTCATTTTCTATTTGAATTACAACTAAATTCTAAATTGATAGGCTGATTGAAAAACATCTATAACTTTCAAATAGTATCACATTTTTTTAATCTAAAACATGTGTCACATTCTATGATTCACATACTATAGGATTAAAAAAAAAAATGAATTTCATGAAGTTTTAACCAAGTTAAGGTGGTTAGACATATGAGTTTTTATATTTTTAAAATTTGTAATAAAAAATTCATAATTAATTATTTACTTGGAAAAAAATTACAAAAAAATATGCATCACATCGGTACATGAGTCCTCTACTTATATCTAAAATATTATAAAAAAATATTATCATTTTATTGTGGTTAGGGTGGTCAGACAGACACCTACTTCTTATTTTTTCCCTAAAATTTAAGTACTACTACATTGAAATTTCATAATTTCACCAAATAAATTTCTTTAAAAAAAAAAAAACCTAGTAGTTTAGAAACTACATTCAATTTGCTACAGATTCTATTCTTACATATTTTTGAAATAATATAGATAACTTATTCAAATTTTTACATCAAGTTGCCTAACTCTAATTTTTCTGAATTTTTTGCCACTTAAGGGCCTATTTTTTCCATGATGATCCTGCACATACCCAACTTATTTTGCTTTGTGCCAAGTGCTTGGAATAGATGTTGAAGAGAGGATGCCAACATATCTCATGATAATGGCAATGAGGATACAAAATCCTAAAGTCAACATTGAGTATGACTTTGCTGTTGAAATTGAGAAAGGGCTACATGAGGGATTTTTGCAAGAGAGAACTTAGCTCCCATCATTATCAGGATATAATATCTACTATGTCATTTAATATTGTATAAAAATAGAAATAGATGGACTAAAATAATGTGTTTGGGAATGACTGATGATGAAGGGAATAGGTTGCCTGTACAAAACTGGTATTACATCTAGGATAGTAGATGTAAAAATAGTGATTATGTAATATTTCACGATGATTTCATAGTAAAGGTCATGGCCGCTCTTGGTAATATTTCACCAAGATTTCCTAATAAAATCATGCAAGTATTAAGACCTTTAGCATTGAAGCTAGAGCAGGGACACACTCACAATTTTGGTGACTGGTTCTTCTTAGCAGACCAAACAATAATAAGGGTCTATTGGTGTCCTCAAGCCCCACATTTTTTACCTAAATTTATTTCTATTTGAATTGCATTTTTAGAATTTATGTGGCAAATTTTATGGATGGAGAAGGATGTTATGAAAAGATAGAAAAAGGGGAAATTCCTCCCTAGCCTAACTAAATGTGAGGGGCTATCTATAGGGTCAGACACTCTTGAAGAACTGTAGAACTATTTGAAGATGCAGTATTCATTGAAGTCATGAGGAGAAAGGGTCTTTGATCCTAAAGGGAATATTAATTTTATAAAGTAGACACTTCTCACTAAAGCTGGGATTACCCATGTAATTGATTACGACGAAGATGTAATAAGAAATTTCTTTACACTTGATGAATTTTTTCAGAGGAAGAGGAAGTGGGAAATCATAAAGAGGCTTGAGGAGGAGAAGAAAAGGGACGTTGGATTCCAAGGATTCTATGTTGAAGAAAATGATCCTATCAAAAGGATGAATGTAATAATTGATAACTTTGAAAGATTATATGTTCAACCAGAAAAGAAACCTGAGGGTGAGTCTTCGAAACCCTCCAAGCTACCCATCAAACCAAGAGGTATTTTAATCACAAAGCCCCTACTAGACACTGCAACAATATAATTGGGAGCATCCCTTGAGTAACTAAGTCCTAAAATGAAAAAGACACATGGAGTGGCCCCCTTAGTGACATATGAAATAAGTGGAGTAGGGGATACTTAAAAGGTAGCCGATGTACTTTTGAATTTTAGAAATGATGAAGTTGATCGGCCACCACCTAAGCTTGCAATTGATGCTAACAAACCAAAACAAAGAGTGGATTTACATGGGAATCATGATCAATAAGTGCATGATGATGAAAGGTTGATTACTGCCCTTAGATTTATTCAATATGATGAATTTATTCAAACTCCCAAGTTTAAGAATTTTTGGTTTGAGATGAAAATGAAAGAATTTGAGGAGAGACTCCAAATTAATAAGATGGGAATTGAGGAGTCACAACATGACCAAATTGTTTCCCAGACTCTTGAAGAACTCAAGATTAATGAATTTACTATTAGCCCCCAAGAAGAAAGAAAATTGGTCTTAGAAAGCAATATACTAATGATTCTTGGGATGGAGTTAAAAAATATATTATTACTAGATCTTGATTAAGAATCCAAGAAGATCCCATGTTGGTTTTTGAATTCAATTAAGATGAGGGAATGAGTGGCATAGGTTACAATTCAAGACTTGAAACCCTAGCCTTTTGGACAAAGCAAAAAAGAACAGAAAAACAAAGATTGCTTGAAGTTGTAAAAGAAATGAGAGAGACTGTCATGGTAAAGACACTTCAAGACACATCAGTATTGGAGACCACTACTATGAAAATGCACTCAACAATTTTTATGAGGGATGCAATTAAAGCTATGGAGCTTAGATTGGTAGAATATGAGAAAGAATAAACTGATTTAAATGATGAAGTGAATAGGTTATTGAAACAAAAGTTGAAGGGAGCAGGTCCTTCCCAAAGCATAGAATTAATAGTTAACAGCCACCTTCCATCCAGATTGATACAGGCGAAATCATGTTGTTGAACAAGTTAATATGCTAAAACAAGAAATTGAGAAGTTGAAAAAGAGTAATGAAAAAACAAAGGAAAGAGCAAAGAGAGAAACCCTTAGGGTATTGGAATTGATCTTGGAGCATAGGGTTAAACTAATTGTGGAAAAATTGGAAAATGTGTATGAATGTTATGTTTTCTTGGCACAAGAAGTTGATCAAATAAAGGTCCATGTACCTATATTGGACTCCTTAGTCAAGAAAGGGAAACCTGTACATCATATCTTAACAAATTTGTGTAGAATTTTACAAAGGAGTGTTGAGGCCCCCACAACTTTAAAGCCTATTGAGCAAATGGTCTGAATGGTCATAGATGAATTTCAATACATGTCTGAAGAAGACCAAAAGATCAAGGCAAGAATGGATTCATTTCACATGCTAAAGTAGTGGTTCGTGCCTAAGATACTAAGGGATGATGATCAACTAAAAGGCTCCAAGGATTGGATGGATGAGTTTAGCAAAATTGTTCCCAACTGCCACACTAATATACAAAAGGATGGTGACATAAATATTCACCACCTTAATTTAACCTTGGATGGAATAATTGTAGTGGATGTTGGGTACTCATAATTCATCACAGATACCAAAGGGTTATTGGAAAATAGATGGAAGATTCACTTGGCCAATAGACAAAAAATCCAGGAGTAAAAATGGCCTCATGATTACACGGTGTACCAATGGGAGTAGACATATCTAGCTCCCCCATAAGAATAGGCCTTTCAGTGAAGTACCAATTCTTGCAGATACTATCATGGAGAGAGAGGATGTAGCTGAGAGTGACTCTAAATTCTCCGATCATGATCAGCCTCTAGTCTCTGATGCTGATGACATCGGTAGCAAAAATGAGTATGAGGAGTGGTGGATAGTGTCATGACTAGTTCTTGTGTTTCTGATGGATATCCTTATAGGTGATGCAAGACTAGTGCCAGATGAGGGAGATAAGGTAGAGGATAGGGATGAGGAGGTACGATATAGGGCTGCATACATATTCACTAATGTTATAGATGATGAGTATGATGAGGATGTAGATCCTAACTATTAGGGTTAGGATGGAGGAGATGAGGATAGGGATGAGGAGGAGGATGGTGAGGAGGAGGAGTATGAGTAGGAGCCACCCCTGAGTGATGGTGATGATGTGTCAGCTGAGGATCAACACGAGTGGGGAGAGTCCTCACACATTTGTGTGACCAAATCATGTGCAACAGCCACAACATACATCAGTACCCATGGTCACAAAGAGGCTAGCACATCCTCCATGCCCCCCAGAGAGGATGAGGTTGATATCCCTCAACTTGTAGGAGATATAGGTGATGATAATTAAGTTATGTATATACTTTATGATAGTGCTTACATTTCATACATATATATGATGATGTGTGTTGATTATTTATTGTTTCTATCTTATAGGAGCCCTGAGATACTGGCAAGAGTTCTACCATTAGGAAGCTACAGAGATAGTGCCAACATCTATCGATGAGGAGGAGATGGACCCTGATTACGTGCCCCCACCAATCGTAGAGGAAGAGCCAGAGTCATTGAGACCATTTGCGAGGCTACGGGTAGTGTATGAGAGTGTGATGAGATGACTCTATCGAGCCAAGACCATAGGACATTTATCCCAGAATCTGATAGAGGTCGAGAGACTATAGGCAGAGGTATCATGGCTACAAGCGGAAAGGGATCAAATAGCAGAGGAGCATCATGTGGCCCTTGGGTGGATACAAGACTTAGATTTTTCACTCAAGGTCGAAGGATCGCGGTCACCATCATATACAATCGTCAATTGATTTCCTGGTACCGGATCACGAGCACCAAAGCCCGAGGGGTCTAGTTCTCATAGGCCTTGGTGATATTGTATATTGTGATGAGATGTATATAAAACTTTGGATATATATATGAGTAGTTTGATGTTTTATAATTTGTCTTAATGTGTTGAATATTAAATGGAAATGTGATTAATTCAATAACTTTTGTAAAATTATTTAATAAATGTCTACATGATTTAACATGATTGATGTGGTTTAATGTAAAGCATATTTCAGTTTCACTTTGGATACAACATTGTTATTTCAAGGAGGGTATGTTAAATTAGATGCACCTATAATCTATATAAGGATCTAACTCAGCATAACACGAGGGTGAATAGTATGAAACCTAAAGTAATTATAAAAATAAATTAAATAACCACCTTAGTGTTCAAGACATACACATGATCATTTGTCAAGAATGAAGCAATGTGAAAGTATTTAGAATGTAACAAAATAAATTTAGATAATACCGACACAGATGCACGACATTAATAGGCTCCTTAAGGGGTGTTCCATTGAGCTCTATTAATACGTAAGCACTAGACCCATAACTGGTATCGATTATGTAAGGTCCCAACCAATTAGGGCTAAATTTACCTTTGTCTTCATGGTCAACATGAGTATTTCATTGATTCTCATAGAGAACAAAATCACCCTTACTAAATGTTTGAGGAATGACCTGATTATTGTGTTTTCATTGTAATTATTTAATGTAAGCTTGGAGATGCTCAAGAGCATTGATGTGCTTTTCATCAAGCATCTCAAGCTAGTGCAATCTTTGTTATTTATAAGTGGTATCATCCATAAGGTCTTGAAGAGCAATTCATCGTGTATGAATTTCTAACTCCAAGGGCATGATCACTTCGATACCATAAACAAGATTATAGGGTGTAGTTCCCATGGATAATCTAACACTCGTTCGATAAGACCAAAGTGCATAATGTAACTGTGTATGCCAAGCCTTATGATGTTTGTTAATAGTTTTCTTTAGGATTTGTTTGAGAATATTATTAGTGCTTTCAACTTGTCCATTGGATTGTGGATAGTATGGTGTGGAAAATCGATGTTGAATGTTTCAAGAAATTTCTTTACGTCATTATTCTTAAATGGGGTTCCATTGTCTGAAACTATTGCAGATAGAAGTCCAAAGCAAGCAATTATGTGTTCCAATATGAAGCAAAAAATTACTTCAACACTTGTAGATCGAAGAGGAATAGCTTCCACCCATTTTGTGAAGTAGTTTGTTGCTATAATGATAATGTATGTCCGACAGAGGAGGGTGATGAAATTTTTCCCAAGAGATCCAATCCCCATACAGAAAATGGCCAAATGGGAATTTGGGCACAGAGCTTAGAAGAAAGGGAATGAATCAGATTTCTATGTTCTTGAAATTTGTGACATTGTTTAACATAAGAAAAGTAGTCTTTTTCCATATGTCTCCAATAGTATCTCATACGAATGATTTTTTGCACTAATGTTCGTCCTCCAAAATGACCCCCACAGGCACTAGCATGGGCCTAGTCAAGGGCTATAGGAATTTTAGAGTCCCTAAGACACCTCAGTAAGATACCATTGAAGGATCTTCTATACAACAATAGCAAGGATTATATATTTGGCTACTAGTTTGCATAAGCAATTTCAAGTATTTGTCATTGTGGGTTCAGGAATGGTACCATATTTTAAATAATTATATATTGTATCATACCATTCTTGTGAGTCTTCTTGAGTTGTTGGTAAAATGTCTTCTAATTGGGTATCAATCAAAGGTTTCATGATTGGATGAATAATAAAGGTGAAGTCTATTGAAGGATCGTGTGGGGATATAAGAGAGGCCACACTCACCATTGCATCTGTATGTTGATTGTCTTTTCGTGGGATGTTATCAATGGTGAATGATTCAAAATTCTCTAATAATTGCATTGTAAGATCCTTTTATTTTGATAAATTTTCATGTATAGTTTGATATATTCCATTTATTTGTTTGATCACTAATTGCGAATCACCAAAGATCTTGATATCTTTCGCACCCATGGTTAAAGCAACTTGCAATCTAGCAATTTCTTTCTCATACTCAGTTGTGTTATTTGTACATAGGAAATTTAATCGATATGACAAGGGAATAGGATTTCCTTTGGGTGGAATTAATACCACTCCAACACCAGAACCTATTCTACACTTAGATCGATTGAAATACAATTCGCATGCTTTTGTTGGCTTTCAATTGTTTATGATTTGTGGTTTGTCCTTGATGAAAAAACTGGTTCTTTGATTTTGAATTCACATATGGTTGGGGAATGATATGCAGTTACAGGATTTAGATTCAGGATTTTGATATATGATGATGTTGATAGTGTTTTTCATTTTGATAGGATGATTTTCAGTTTGATCCTTCAAGGTTACAAGTCACAAGTATATTCAATTGATTATTATTGGTTTGTCTTTGAATGATATATTAGTGCATTATTAATCTCATATTATTGCACCATTGTATTGTTTTAAGGCATTCATGATAGTTATACTTGATTTGTATAATGGTGTTTACATCTGGCTTCTTGAGATGACTTTTGGCTTAGTTTGGTTGCATTGGTATCATTGATATCACTGTGGTATTTGCACTTGAAGTATTTTAGATTGATCAAATAAGGTGATTCAAGTATATTTATTTTTTTTGCTAAGGATTGTTAAGCTTCCTTGTTACATTCAAATGTAATGATATTGTTTTAAGGAAGTTGATACTCACATTTCTTTGTGGCATTGTCAATACATATTTCCATGGTTTTGCTAAGGTAATTGACATCTTATATGGTTATGAGATCTTTGATTTACTATATGGTTTATAGTTTATAAGTTATGGCATTGCTAGCAATCACCTTGTAAATTGATAAAGGTATCGGGCACTAAAAGTGACATAAGATTTTTCTATTGAAAAGAATCCTTGTCAGGCATGCTAAAATATGTGATAAAGTTTATCCTAAGATCAAGGCTGTTGGGTATACTAAAGGTTAAAAGCTTATTTTCAAAGCTTGATAAAATGAATTTGTTATTTCATTATTTCAAATCCCTCATTACGGAACGATAGGCAGAAGATCACATGAAGAATATGTCCAGGGTTTGCAATGATCAGGTGGAATGTTGTCTGTAGCTTGAAGTGACAAAGCTCGAATACACTGGGTAACATTGTTTTTCAATTTTTTTCTCTTATTTGACAGTTAATTGTTTAAGGCTTCATCATGTAGAGGTAAAAAATTGTCAAAACTATTGGTTCTTCAGTCGATATGTAAAAGAAAAATGAACATGCAATTTAGATGGTTAATTTTGGTTAAGAGTTTGAGTGTTGACTATGAGCTAATGAAAGCTCGATTGTGGAAGTTGTAAAAAGAAGAATTGTTGTTGTCTTTTAGCTGGGTAGTTTTGGAACTCCTTGACAGATCTTTATGGTATTTGTTTAGTTTTCTTCCACCGTAATCAGGTAATGCAAAAACCCTCTTGATGCTTACGGTCCTTAAGACAATTTGTTAAGGAAGTTGTTAAGAATGATAAAAGGATTATTTTTTTTGAAAGGAATGAAACTATTTTTATGCTCAAAAAGATAATATCATTCCTAGATATTTGACAGTTATAGCAGTTGACTGTAACAGGTTTTGGTTAAGATCAAATTTGTATGAGTTTTGTGAGTAAAATATTTGGTTTTGAATTATTATTGTTAAGGATATTTAAGGGCTTAACTTTTGTTGATTATGATTAAAACCATTTAGGGTTTCTGGATGATCCTTCTTGGGTTGTAATAGAATATACTCTCATTTTCTATGAAGTTAATGTACCTACTTAAAAAATTTAAAGAGTTTGTTAAAAGACTCTTTAGGGTTTCTCACTTGTAACCCTAACCCAAGTTGGTTTACAGTTATTGAAACTATGTATAGAGGTTATTTCACACAATGACTTTAAAAGATAACCTTCAGACATTTTTTTGGGTAACCTTGAAAAAGAATATGACACTTTAGATTTATCCTTAACAGAAATTGTACAAAGTTGTATTGCATTGAAAATCTTTATAACAATGATTCTTAGATTATTGTATTTAAGGAAGATGTTGTCATTCTCATACAACACTCTTCAATGTGCTTATGGAAAATATTCATAGTGTTCTATTAAGACACTAGGACTGCAAATTGCACTTCTAGGGTATTGATAGTATACTATAATTGTTATGCATTGTAAAGGAGTTGGTGTTGTATCTTATGAAGTTGGTGCTCCTAAACTTTGAAGAGTTGGTGCTCTAAGTGAATAAAGAGAAAGATTTTTTGAGTGGTTTTTATTCCCCAAGAGGGTTTTCCACTCATGACATATATT
>VDFB02000008.1:107050701-107239743 GCA_007258455.2 Sequoia sempervirens | reverse complement strand
CCACAACCTCTCCCTCTCTTAGGTCTCTCACTCACACTCCCTCTCTCTCCCACTCTGTCCCTCTCACACTCCCTCTTACTACCTATGTCTCAAGTCTCTCCCTTTGGCACCCTACCCTCTATCCTCTACCCTATACCCTAATTCTATCTCTCCCCTCTCCCCTCTCCCCTCTACCCTCAACCCTTAAACCATAATCCTTCAACCCCTATACCCTCCACCCTATACATTCACTAGTACACAAACAACAATATATGACTAAATAAACTACTAAAAATTGCATATAAATTACTAACTTTAGTCACGTGACTATTAGTGGTTTATTTGTAGTCATATATAACACCACTAAATTTATGACTAAACAATTTTAGTCATTGATTTTAGTCATCAATTTGGTCATTGATTTGGCAATTGATTTAGTCATTGATTTGGTCATTAATTTGGTAATTTATTTATTCATAGTAGTGATTTATTTAGTCACTAATTTAGTCATTGATTGTTGTTAACTGGTCATTTATTTAGTCATATATTTAGTCATTAATTTAGTCATTACAAATCAAATATAACTTAATTAATCCTCACAAATTTATACATATAAAATTCAAGTATCATAGATATTCAAATGTTAAAAAACACCATGAAATGAAGACTAAAATGCTTGAACAAATATGATTGATCAGACACAAACAAGAATAGATTACAAGTCAAGAGCGAGCCAAAACACAATATTTATGAGTGGAGAAAAAAACACTCTAAAAATTTACTTCATTAAGCCTGATTGGCAAATAAAAATCTCATTGGTTACATTAAATGTATTAGTGACACTATACAACTTACAGACACCATATAAACAAAATACTCCTATTTTCATATACTCATACTATTTTCCCCTTCCTTAACTGCAATCCTTTTGGAAGGGCATCAACCTCCTATGGGGGCTTGATCCATTTAATCCCCTTGCAAATACACAAATTTCCTGCTGCTATTGGTTTTGGCTTCTCCAAACTCTTCCTCACTAGTATTCACCTTTTACTTCTCCAATTTGGAGCTACAACCTAAAAATAAGGTTTTGAAATTTGCACATCAAAAACTCAAAAAAGTCAAATACAAAAAAAAATATGTCATTATTTCTCTGCATGGTGTTGTTTTATTAAGATAGCATGTTATTGAATAATTGATCTAATAGCCGATTTATGTATGAATGCAAGTATTCTTTTATATTCCACACCTTGTAAATTTTCCACTGGTTATAAATAAAGGGAAACCTCCCTTGACAATTTTAACAAAAAGTATAGGATGTTGCACTTACATGAAGTATTTCCACTGGGTCGAAAGATTTTGTGACCTTCCCTTATGACATGTTCATTGCCATGACACTCAACCCTCCCTGTAATGCTATCAAATTTTTGGAACAACCTCATACCAATTAGAAGGATAATTTGAATCATTAATGATCAAATAATAATAACATTAAATAAAGAGCTTGCCACCAAAATGATCATTAATCAAGAAGAGAAAAAAAACTAAGACTAAAGTTTAGTACTAGAGGTTGATAAGTTGTTCTCAATTGATATGCCATTCGGAAAACACCACCAAAAAAAGTTAGGGCGAGGTCGGTCAACTGCATCTTTCACAACATCAGTTGCAATAAGAGTTACAAGTACTAAGAACAAAAGCCTTATCATAGGCTTAGATCAAGAATTTCAATTTATCAGCAGCTATCCTAAATCAACTAAAATAGAAAACCATTTATACAAAGACATAATGTAAAGAAAATAAGAATGTTACCTAGAATATCATGGTGTAACTCATTAATATTTCTATGAAAAAAATACTAGATACAAATTACAATGGATGGGACAACTACTGCAAGTATCTGATAACAACTAACACCCTTCTTGAGCAATTGATATGTTTGTAACCTAAGATGATTCATTATTCTTTGGCTATCTTCTTGTTATATTCAAGAAACTATAGAATATCTATAGAATGTGCAACCTTGGGGTTAACATAGACCCAAAAATAAAATTCTAATACCATATGCAATTTTCACTTTCAAGGTGTAAAATTGGAAGTACCTTCAAGTTGATCACTCTCTTTGAGACTAATAATAGTCAATTTTGCAGTTGTTGGAACACATAAAAATTACATAAATCAACTAGAAAAATAATAAAACAACAACCTAACACAGGTGTGGATCAACAACACCCTAATAACTAGTGTAATTAGGGTACCTACAACCATTGATAGGTTCAAGATACTTAAAATCATTGATGTAAGTATACTAAAGTCTTTTGGTAACTCCCTCACAGGTAATGGTACATTCCAATCATCGATGTGGAAGATTTGAGTTGTTGTGCTTTGATATCATGTTAAACTATGGTCTATGGATTGCAATATTGTAGGATATGCACAAAATGGATTTGTTAAAAAGGCTTTAGAAAATTTCAAGCAAATGCAATTGGCAGGTGTAAATCTAGATTCCACAACTTTTCAAGCAACCTCCCAACCTATAATAAAACTCATCAAATGTTTTATTCTTAGCATCATAAAATTGAAAACAAATGATTGACCTAAATCAAAGAAAAAAATTAAATAACACAAAGTGAATGAGACATGAAGAATTGTTATGATTAATATTTCACTTGGAAATTGGAATTGTTGTGCCACTTTCACAATAGAGAAACATGTGATAAGGGGTTATCCTCATAAAAGCTTCAAACTCAGCCATTCATGAAATAATCTCAGAGCATTTCCCTCAAATCACTACAAAAGATACATGGTGAATCCTTACCATAAATCATGGATTTTGTGTTTTAGTAATGGAGCATTCTTTTCTCAAGGCCACACCATTTTGTTGGATCCTGTAAGGAGTTGTAGATTCCTCTTGGCCAATTGAGAGTATTCTCCCATTTGAATTTAGACTAACCACCATATTTTACAATATCAAATGGACCACCACCTTTGTTCTCTCTAGGAGAGGAGACCAAGGAGCATTTTTTTAGTGTCATGTCTACCATGAAATCCATGGGAGGCACCAATTATTATATCATAGTTACCAAACTTGGAATTAACATAGACATTTGGCTCAACCTCAAACTTAACATGGAAACTCAACACTAAAAAAATTGAAAAAATCATGATATATAGATATTTTTTAAGGTACATATTTTCCTATGCGTTCTTCCCTAAATCAGTTTAAAAAATTATTAAAATTTTTAAGGTACATATTTTCCTATGCGTTCCTCCCTAAATCAATTTAAAAAATTATAAAAACCTAATCAATTGCAAACTAATTTGAGTACAGAATGCCTGAAAGAGATGTCATCTCATTGAATATCATGATTGTGGGTTATGCACAAAGTCATCTCATCGAATATGATGATTGTGGGATATGTACAAAATGGATTTTCTAAAAAGGCTTTACAAAATTTCAAACAAGTGCAATTAGCAGGTGTGAGGCCAAATTTCATGACCTATGCTAGCATCCTCCCTACCTATGCCAAAATGGGAGCTTTGGAGTAGGGTATGAACATCCATTAGAGCATAATAGATGGAGGATTTCTATCAGATATTATGGTTGGAAATGCTATGTTAGACATGTATGCAAAATATGGAAATGTACACAAGGAATGCAGACTCTTTGATTGAATGCCTCAAAGAGATGTCATCTCGTGGAATACAATAATTGCAGGATATGCACAAAATGGATTTTGCAAGGATGCTCTCAAAATATTTGAATTAATGAAGAACTTTGAAACATATCCTAACATTGTAAGCTTTGTTTGTATTATCAGAGTATCAGAGGGATTGAGCTTTTTGTCCCACCAAAATTTACTTCTCTCGTTGATGAATTATGTGTGTAATTTTTATTGGAGTATCAAAGGGATTGAGATTTTTGTCCCACCAAAATTTACTTCTCTCGCCGATGAATTATGAGCCTAAGTATTATCAGAAGTATCAGAGGAATTAATCTTTTTGTCCCACTAATATTCATTTCTCCCTTCGATAGAATCTTCAATCATGTGCTCTTTTGTATTTCTCCATATCAGAGAGACCACACAATGATTCCCACCAATGTGCCCATGTTTCTCCAATGAAGTCTTGCCTGATATCTTTTTCCACACTGGTTGTTAGGGCTCATGTTTTATCTTCTTGTTGGATGCGAGCAAGCCATTTTCACATCTTGCAAACACTTCTTAGCCTCTAGAATAGGACATAAGAGTAATGTAGCTAATGCTCAATTTTTCTAGTCTTTCTTAATAAACAAACAAGATAAAAATTAAATTCTAGAATAGGACATAAGAGTAATGTACCTAATGTTCAATTTCAATGCTTTGGAAGTTATACAAATAGCATCAAAATATTTCGATAACATCAACTGAAACTAAATTTCTTTGAATCCTTGCCAGCCACACAAATGTCCAACACTGCATAACCAAAGTACCTACGAGATTTGTGGTATTTCTCAAGTAACTAAACCAATCATGTGTCCTTTACTCCGCCATCCAAAACCTAAAAAATGAGAGATTGGGGGTTTGTGTTAAGTCGAACAATAGAACATGGATTCTTCTAAATTATATCTAAATTGATACTTTTTAAGGGTTCAACCATGATACACTCATTCCCATCTAATGCACTGAAACTGAAAGAGAAAGTGAAGCTATTTAAAGAACATTTAAAAAATATGTTGGCTTCATTCAAGCTTCAAAATTAATGTTTCAAAATGTATATGGAATTTCAAACCACAAGAATTCTAGAATTTATATTTGATGATGAACAAAAGCTTATGGACTACCATAATATGCCAATAATGTGATTCAATTCTCTGGAGTTGAATCGCATACCTCCACTATTTGCATCACATCATGATTCATAGACAAATCCTAGGACCCAACCACCACCTACAACAAAAGGTTCTTCATGTAAGTGTACTTTGTTGGATTATCAATTTTGTGGTAAAATTAAAAAAATCAATTCTACTAGAGAGGTGAAATAATTACAAATGTCAAATATATGTGTTAATTATTATCACACAACAAAACATCATTAAACTTAGGCAATACCTGCATTGAACTAGTTTAAGAAACTATGTGGCCTATAAAAGTTGAAAACCATCTTTCTTTTGTTATTTGAGGTTAAACTAACATGCTTGATATTGGTAAATAATCTGATTTCCTTAGGAACCAACATAAATACCTTTATAGGGTTTGGTTCCATAAAATATTTGGCTAGTTGATGAACACCGGGTGGCCATGTTGCACTGAACATAACCATCTTTTGAGCTGCATATGGTAGGAGAAATATTAGAGGCTAAGTCTCACAAACATTAGAATACCAAGCTATCGACATAAGTGAAAGAACTTGCCTACTTTTTCAATTAAAATGAACTTTCATTTTAGACATACATATGGAGCCCATAATATCGGTCTAGTCCTACAAATAATAGCCATGGAAGAAAAGAAAAATAAATTATTTTTCATGATGCATCTATTGGCTCAGACACAAGAAATTAACATCAGAAGTGTTGGACACCTAGGATTGTGTGCTCTATTTAGTCAAGTTTTTGGTCTAAAAAGTTTTGGTTAAATTTTATATTCATTTTTAGGTTTATTTGTGTGTACATCTTGTGAAAGATGAGTTTATGCACATACAATATAAATCCTAGAAAGGTCCATATAGATTAGAGTTGCACATACTTCACACATCAGTAACCCTTATTGCATTACAATTTAGATATATAGTTGAACATTAGGTGTGCATGGTTGATCAACCATTCATATTTTCACCTCTAAATCTATAAATCCATCATTCCTTCCAAAAATTCGAGGAGCACTCTAAAAAAGTGTATGATCCATTTATTAATATTTGAATCAAATCATTTTCATATTATCAAAGAGCTTGCACAACATTTGAGCATCCACAAATCAGTTCAATTCACATTTACCAGTGTACTTTCAAATTGTGCCAAAATGGGATCATTGGAAGAGGGTATGGACATCCATCAAAGCATTAAGGAGAGAGGAAATTTTTTAGATGGTGTAGCTGTAATAGCCTTGGTAGACATGTATGCAAAATGTGGAAGCATAAACAAGGCATGCAAACTATTTGAAAAATGCCTCAAAGAAATATGGTCTCATGAACTACAATAATTGTGGGATATACACAAACTAGATCTGTTGAAAAGGCTTTAGAAATTCTCAAGAAAATGCAATTTGTAGGTTTAAAGCCAAACTCTGCAACCTTTTCTAGCATCCTCTCTGCCTGTTCCAAAATGGAAGCTTTGGAATAGGGTATGGACATCCATTAAAGCATAATAGAAGGGGGATAATCATCTGATATTATAGTTGGAGATGATTTGGTTGACATGTATGCAAAATGTGGAAGCATAGAGAAAGCATGTGAAGTTTTTGACAAAATGGCTCGAAGATATGTCATCTCTTAGACTGCAATTATTGTTGGATATGCAAAAACTGGATTTGTTGAAAATGCTTTAGAAACTTTCAAGCAAATACAATTGGCAGGCATAAAGCCAAATTGCACAACCTTTTCTAGCATCTTTCCAACTTGTACCAAAATGGGGGCTTTGGAATAGGGTATGAACATCCATCAAAGCATAAATAATAGAGGAATTTTGTCAGATGTTGTAGTTACAACTACCCTAGTAGACATGTAAGTAAAATATGGAAGCATAGACAAGGCATGTAAACTATTTGATAGAATGCCTGAAAGAGATGTCATCTCATGGAATATGATGATTGTGGGATATGCACAAAATGGATTTGCTGAAAAGGCTTTATAAAGTTTCAAGAAAATTCAATTAGTAGGTGTGAAGCCAAATTCCACAACCTACGCTAGCATCCTCCCTTCCTATGCAAAAATGGGAGCTTTGGAGCAAGGTATGAACATCCATCAGAGCATAATACATGGGGGATTTTTGTCAAATATTATGGTTGGAAATGCTCTGTTAGACATGTATGCAAAATGTGGAAACGTACACAAGGCACATGAACTATTTAAAATTGATTCCCCCAACTTGATTCCTCTTTAAATAGGCCTTTGATGTAAGCAGGGTGGAGATGATTCTTCCAATCTCACAAATTTTCACAAATGATCAAACAAAACAAGGAATCAATCCTTCAACTTTATTCTCTCAACTTGTCCCAAACATGCACCTATTAGACTTGTAGCCTCAAAACTAAAATTTTCCCAATAACTAAAAGTGTAGGCCATACAAAGACCTAAAAAACATCATTTGAGGAACTCTTCAACCATAGAAACAACATACCAAAAGAACTCACAAGGTTTCTTAAGCTTAAATTGGATTTTCAATAACCTACCCCTATTTGGGCTACTAAATTAGCCCTATTTTCCAAAGGAAGTCCCACCTAAACTTCTATTTTCCATTCAATCTCTTAGAAAATAACTAAATGTGATTCAAAACTCAAAATTTCATGATCAATTCAAGATTTAAGTCCTCTAGGGCATTTCCCCAACAAACCCTCACTTTCCATGCAAAATACTAGGGTTTATTCAAACTACTAACTCTTGGGATTGTACAACTCAATAAATGGATCCAACACATCTTACTAACCCTACTAAAACTCAATCTATCATAACTTTGAAGGTTCCAACATCATTTAGCAAAAACCCAACCTTAACACCTCTTTTTCACAAGGAGAATGCCTTGTACAACATTAGGGAAACACACATCTCCTTTAAACTTGATTCCCATGACTTTATAAGCCTTCAAGAGATCTACTCTATCATTTGTGAAGGAAATCCAATAATTCATAGCCTCCTACAAAAGGTGGATTTCTTGATACATTATAAAAACTTCAAAACTAGCCCTCACTGGCCTATTATAGGCAAATTTTAGAAAACTACCAGTTCTCACTCAAATCTTAAAGTAAGACTCAAAATTGATAAAATGGAGAGCTATAACATGCCTACACACAATAATGAAGATTTCATAGCCTCACAATGACTGTATGGGCCATACAGTGCTAGTGAAGTTCTGAAAACACATAAATACATTGAATTTCTGATAAAACGTTGTTTACAGACTTGTATTTTAGGTACAATCTTCAGTATCCATTGTTCAAGCCTTTATCAAGATTTTTTAAAACATTTCTCCATTAGTTAAAAAGTTTAATTTGAAAGGAGGAGCATGGATTCTCCCATTAATGGTAGAAAATTATAGATGTCTATAGATGGGGGAAAGCCATCAATAGATGGAAATTGGTTAAGTGTTTTGTAGACAATCTGCCCCATAGAATAACTGTGTCAATAGTAGATGGATGTTTTTTAGAGTGTGTTTTCCAAAGGAAGGACCTATTAAACATTCTGAACTCTACCACTACTAGGAACACCATTCTTACTAGTGCTTAGTGTTGTAGAACTTATGATATTTAGATGTTTTAGTTTTCCTATTTATATTAGTTGGCCCTCTTTAATTAATGTCAAGTGAGACTATAACATTCTTAGACACCTGACTATGCTGAGAGTTGCACTCTACAGTGGTAGCTGGGGGTGGGGATGTGAGTGGTGGAGTGTAATGGTAGTGAGTGTTTAAAAAACACTAGAAAATAATTTCCAATTTAAAACCAAGAATTAATAAAACATAATTCATATAAATAAAACTATGTAAACCAATTTTAAAAACTCTTGTAATAATTTTTTACAGATTTGGAGTGGGCTAGCAGAGTATTGGAATTTTCCAAAGGATGAATATGGTTTTTGATGGTTTGTGTTTGTAGGTAGCAGATTGTAGATGCCTACAGATGGGAGAAAGCCATGAGTAGATGGATAGTGGTCAAGTGTTTTGCAGACAATCTACCCCATGGAATAACTATGTCAATAGTAGATGGGTGTTTTTTGGAGTGTTTTTTCCAAAAGAAGGGCCTATTAAACATGCTTAACTCTACCACTATTGGGAACACCATTCTTACTGGTGCTTGGTGCTACTAATGTAGGAATTATGTTATCTAGATCTTTCACTCTACCCAATGTTGTGTATTACAACGACAAATGTGTTTTAGACATGTTCTTCCACTAAAATGCTTGAAGTAATTAGTCGTTGATTCAATTTTAGATATTTATTTTGTCTTTTGATTTGTAGGTTTTCAAACAAGCTTTCCACACTTGCATAGGCACTATCTCTAACTTTTCTTAATGTTTAGTATGCAAGTTTTGAATCGGGTGATGACTCATATATTGGGCACTTGTTTTTCCATTACCTTATTCTTTTCTTCTCAATAAATTTCCCATTGCTATTGGTATAATTTTGTCCTTCCAGTATATAAAATTTATTCTAATTAAATTCAAACCTATGTCTTCAAGGGAAATGGAGGGTATATTTAAAATTATATTTTAACTCATACATACTATGTTGTATTTCTGTGCAAATTCTGTGAAAATAAATAACAAAGCTTGTTGTGGTTTGCTATTAACAAAACCTAAAAATAGTAGTGGCTAATGGTAGCAATGAGTTACAGGAAGTGCTTCCTTGGATGAATTTCCAAATAGATTAATATGTGTATCTCTAGTATAGCTACATTCTTTAAACTTTGTCCATCAGAATGGAGTAAATGTTGGTAGAGCAGAGTGAATGCCTTAGTGTATGGAGAATAGTCCCAAATTTTAAGCATCCATTGAGGCATTCAACATATCACCCCCAAATAGAGAATATTCTCTTTTTTTTTTTTATGTATTAACTCTTTTATTTGCTGCTTCTTGTGGTTCCTAGATAATTTAAACCAACCTCTCCCACCAAATGGCCTCAACAATATGTGATAAAAAATTAAGCTTTGTTTTATTCATGAATATATATATTATATATCTTAATAGTGCTTTATGATATTGTCTATTTTCATTAAAGTGAAATGTTATCTTATGACTATTATGGATTTCCCTTGCATCATATGTATTATATTATTAAGAATTTCATTTGAGGATTCTAAAGGATTCAACAGTTTTTCCATTATAATGTGTAGTATTAAAGAGGTCCCATAACTTATGTAAAAAGTAAAATGGTTCTTCCTATGGTGAAAAGTTAATTATGGTTGTAGATAAATCTGACAAAATGAATTTTCCAATAACCTTAAATGGTCTATAACTGACCTAATTGCATCTACATGCACTCAACCAACACTAAATGACCTTAATTAACCATTTACTACCATTTGACCTTGAACTCCTAAAATCTTGCATTTGCAACTTTTGGGTTTTACAACAAATTTGCAACAAAGTGTAATTTTTTTGCAATATCAAAATTATTGACTCCTAGACACCTAATTACCACCAACTTATGATTGATTGCATAATTTAATGGTCTTCAAGACCTTATTTACTACAAAAATTTCTTCCTCCTAGAGCCTACTCTTTAACAACTTGAATTGCCTAAAGTTCTTCAATGGTGCCCTTGCACCACCCTCCTTATATAGATTGGTGGATGCAACCAGTGTTATCAAGATTCAACATATTCTTAGAAAGGCCAATAAGTTAGTGGAATACTTATCAAATGAAGCTATTCACTTAAAAGACAATGTCATGAACTTGATCTAATACACTCATCTCTTGCAACTTTTTCCACCCATCCAAGTCATGTTTTCTAAGGAGAGTAGGATATGAACTCAAAAGTGCAAGTAGGAAGTTTTTATGTCATTACAATTGCACTTTTACATCCCAGGTAATTTACAACCCCAACCCATTTAATAGTTTCTATAAGCCAAATGGAAAAAATCTTGATGTTACGAGCTTCATCAACCTCTTGATCATTTAGAAAAAATAACACACTTATTAAGAGTAAACTTAGTATCTTCACAATAGTTAGAAGTGGTTGATTCTAGATGCAAAACAGTCCTAAATGTCTCATGGTTTCAAATCCATTCTCATTTACTTGCTTAATACACCACTTTGGCACATAAGACAATATTTTTTCCTTGTGACTACTTGCACACATCATAGTCACCATGAAAATAATCTTGTGTCATATGTGATGCTTACCTCTACTATTTTTCACTACATTACCAATCTTGGATACCGGTCGACAGTCTTGGCAAGGTTCAAGCAGGGTTCAACATTTGGCTTGTGCATTCATCCAAGACAATCTCAAGAGAACTTGCAAATAATTTTCACACTTTTTCTTCATATTTTATTATAGGGTTCATGATTCTTTTTAAAACCTAAATAAATCATTGGAATTCATTCATGCCTTGCAAATAACTATCATTTATCTTGCAAAGTAGGAGAGATTAGCTTGGAAAATGAAGGAAGCAAGGTATAAAGAATCGTTTATCTACCACCATAGTGAAAATTTAGCAATTTCTTTTGGTTTATTAAACATGGCCCCTGGTACAACTATTAGAGTTGTTAAGAACCTTCAAGTATGTTATAATTGCCACACTGCATCTAAATTCATCTCCAAGATTGTTGTAAGAGAAATTTTATGCAAGGGAAGATGGTATTCAACCTATTCAACACAATTCAAGGTCAATCAAAAAAATATTAGATTCATAAACTCCCTAATTGCACTCATCACCATATAACCTTGCCCTTAGCTTGTAGGTGAGTAGACTTGTTTTTGCCAACTTTTCTCACAACTTTTTCTTAAAAAATACATGGAATATTGATAGTTTTGAATACCCATTTGGGCCAACTTTAACATGTTCCAAACTCAACTAGGGTTTCTTTGGAGCAAAAAACCCTAAAGCTTGATTCTGTTGGTGTAATTAATTATTAATTACACATTTGCATAAGTTTACTTAGGCATATTTATTTCCTAGGATATAGGATCTTATCTTTATCTTATCGAGCTATCTTGTTGCTCAAGATAAGATTAGGTTTAGGCATCTTTGCTTTTATAAAGCAAATTATCTCTTGTAATTAATTGTCTTTTTCGAATATATCAAATTGCATGTTTTTATGCAATCTCTGCTTTTTCGTTTTCCTCTTCTGTGGAAGGTAATTTTCAAGTTTTCAAATCAGATCTTGGCTATTCTAACATGGTATCAGAGCCTCGATTAGCAGCCCCTTCTCAACATTTTTGGAGGATTTCGTTGCAGAGCTCGTTCAGAGTCCCTTAAGGGTTTCAATCCTTGAGTACATTTATGCAGCATCTTGGATCAGATCGGGGTTTTTCGTTGGATTCAGAGCACTGGAAAAAGTCAGAAATGACTTTCGTTTTATTCATTTTCATCACCGATTGCCAGATCTGCGAGGGTTGTAAGATCGGTGATTTTTCTGTTAAATCTGGGGGTCGCCTGATTTTCGGAGCACTTTGGGCCCAAACGGACCTCGCCATTGGATTCGCAGCGCCCAAAAACCCCCATTTTCATATAAAGCATGTCCGATTTGGACACTGTCGACCGGAGAAGCAAAATTTTTTTACCCGAGGGCCGTACGGCCCCCAGGCACTGTTCCCGAGGCACAGATTTCGAAAAAAATTCAGAAAAATATTAAAAAAATCAAAAATCGCAGTTTATTTTTGCGCCGCCCGTTTTAATGGTGACCGCCGCTCACCCACCACCCGGCGGCCACCAGCCACCGGTCCGCCACCGACAATCCCCGCCAGGTCCTCCGCTCCGGCCATTCTAGCCCCCGCGGGCCTTACATTGCTCTCCCGCCGGTCCTTTGGTGACCGAAAGCTGGGCTCCCAGCCCCCGCCGGGCGTTGGGCCCCCTTTTCTTAGCGGCCGGTCCTGTTGGCGACTGGGAGCCGCCGACCTTCAGCCCCCAGCGGGCATTTTTTTAAAAAACCAGCGGCGGTCCTATGCAGAACCGCGGGCTAGAGCTAAAGGTGCTCCGTTTTTGCTCCTTGTTAGTGTTGCAAAGTCCTTTTTTCAGGGCTTTTTTTCATTTTGTCGTAACTTGGGCAAACGGAGGTATTTTTCTGCAAACAAGATATCGTCGGAAAGCTGTTTCGACTCTCTACACAGTGGTGCAGGTGTGATTTTCTGGTTTTTTAGTTTTGATGCTTTTTTCTGCCTCGGAAGTCAGATATTGTCATTTTTCACTCCGGGACACATATCTTTTCACTCGCTTGTCCGATTTTCGCGATTTTTGCGGCATCGGAAAGCTGGTTTCGGCCTCTATGCAGATCTGAGGTCATTTCCAGAAAATGTGTAACTTATTTTATGCATGCATTCATTTTTGTTTAGTGTGCTAGGTTTGCATTTTCACCTATGTTTCTGTAATTTTGCATTATCTCCTTATGCAATCATTGGGTATTGTAATAAACGAACTGATATAAAGTTCCATTAAGGGGGGTTCTTGCATCCATATTTCATCTTGTTTTGATGGCAACTCACATGAGTCTATCTGGTCTCTTAGTTTCTTTTGGCCACAATTCTTGTCTTGCTTGACACATGTCGGATTCATTGGTTCACACTTCAGATTGAGAGCCTATGGTTAATGATCCACATTGGATCCATCTCAATTTGAGGGCCATTTTTTTGTGGTTATTGTTCCAGAGTCTTTTTTTGGTACTCCTTCCCATGGAAGAGTTTCAGTCACAGTTTGGCATCGGCATCGAGATACATGGTTTCCAGATTTTGTCATCATTATGGGTTCATCTTTTTCATCTATTGTTGCTCACAGATTCCAGAGTTGTTCCCGTTTGGAGTTTTCGAGTGTTCCGTGGCATCGGGTCTTCTGTTGCTTTATCATGATTCCTTGAGTCAATCAGTGACTCTCATCCGGTTTCAGTAGTATACAGAAGAATATTTCCTTGCTTGCCTATATCAAGATCCAGTGTTACTCCACAGAGTTCTTCCAGTGATTCTTCGCAGCAGTTCATCTCACTGAGGGGGGTTTCTCTCTCTTTTCATTTGTACATGAGTACCTGATCAGGCCTTGTTGCCGGGACTCATATTTGCATAATAATTTACTTCTCCCTAAGTTGCACTTATGGGGGGGTGTTGGTGTAATTAATTATTAATTACACATTTGCATAAGTTTACTTAGGCATATTTATTTCCTAGGATATAGGATCTTATCTTTATCTTATCGAGCTATCTTGTTGCTCAAGATAAGATTAGGTTTAGGCATCTTTGCTTTTATAAAGCAAATTATCTCTTGTAATTAATTGTCTTTTTCGAATATATCAAATTGCATGTTTTTATGCAATCTCTGCTTTTTCGTTTTCCTCTTCTGTGGAAGGTAATTTTCAGGTTTGCAAATCAGATCTTGGCTATTCTAACAGATTCCACATTATCCCTAAAGACCAATTAGGTCTATTTTGCAAAGCAAGACCTCTCAAATCTCAAGAAAATTTTCAAAACCCACTTAGATATTCTTCAATTTCAATAAAAAGACATTTCATCGGGTTTTAAGTCTCCAAGTCCTCTCTATAATGTTGAACCAACAAACCCTTAATTTCCTCCAATTCAGCTAGGGTTTATCCAAACTCTGGGTTCCACAACTCATACAAACTTGAAAACCCCACCAACACACTTGAAATATCTACACACACTCAAAATATCATCTCATAGTCTCCACTCACTATATTTCTTCAAACTCCCACTCAAAACTTCACATTTCATGCAATAAATCACTATTTTCTTTAGGACAATCATACAAGTATACTAAAAACACCTCACTCAGACTCATCTCAATTCCATACCATAGTAACTATACTATACTATTCCCATTCCATGTAGATATAGGAGTGTCAATAGGTGGAATGGGCTCCTAATCCATTTTAGAGCTTCAAAACTTCAAATTTTCACCTATCGGCTTGTTACTGTGTTTTTGTCAATAAAACTTCACAAAGTTAATGAACAACCTGATTTTTGGATTCAAATGAGATATAGAACCAATATACAATGATATCCAAGATTATTTATGCATTACACAACTATACAGTCACGTACAAGTGCTTGAAAGTAATAATTTTAATACAAAACACAAAATTTTCAATCAAAACAGGGGTGTTCTTTGTTATATTTCCTTCTCAAAATGGTTCAAAAACCTTCTACAAAAAAGAAACACATTTTTTTTTACATTTATTACATAAAAATTTCCTCCAAAACCATCTACCTACCTTCCATATTCAATTTGACTCTTGAGTTCCCTAATTCTTGCAATTACATTATTGACAATTTTACACATTTTGCATTATTTACCCCCCAAAACATTCTAAACACCTCAAAAATGACTCAAAACAAATTTAGATGATAAAATATGACCTTATTCCTAAAACCCTTAGACTCAAACACTAAAACCCTTTACAAACCTCATATTTACATAATTTTCTCTTTTGAGCATTATTGACAACTTTGTAACATTGCTTTATAAAAATGATTTCTAAATACCTTCAAATGGACAATGAGGCCTTATTGACACACAAAATGACCATGAAATCCTAACTCAACCTAGGACTCTTCATGTTGATAAAATTAAAATGAAACCACTTGGGTGCTCCTGCACCAAATTTTTTCTAAGAGATGTGAGCCATTTCCATCATTTTGAACATGGAAAATTTTGGATGAACTGGAATAATATTATATTCAAGGGTAGAACACTATCATCCTAACATTACTACATTAGGGGAAATCCCCTCATAGCTCCACCAATAGACCAATAAGGTGGGGGTAGTTAGTTCCATTTTTTGTAATGTGGTAAGAGTCATACAAGTAACACTATGTTAGGATGGGGATTTCTTCTTGGAGGTTCTAAATGATTTTCCTATTTTTTATAAGACTATGTTGGTAGTTCCACCTAGATCACAATTTTTTGGTGGGATTCCAAACCCAAACAATGAGATGCAATTGAGGAAATCTGATAAAGAGAAGCTACAAGCTACCATGATGATTTTTTTGAGTGAATTTATATCAGAATCTTGCTTAGCGTGGCTTAAGACATGTGTAGATGATATTCTCTCTGCAGATAGGCTTGGGGGAAAGTATTTTCTTGATCTTGTAAAAAGTGGCAAGGAATTTGTAGAGAATGATACATTGATTAGAGAAACATTGGATAGTCTGGATGTATTTGAAGGGAGCTTGGAGTGGCTAAATTTTTTTTTTGGTTCAATTGTTGAGTTTCCATGGAAATGTGTACGTGAGATTGTTTTGAAGCACTCAAAGAGTCTATGGGATGAAATTTTTGAAAGAATATTTGTTATTAGGATGAAACAAATAATAGTTGATGTATTTGAAAATCTGCATGAGAGAGTTAAGGTTGGTAAATTCCTTGAAGCCATAGTTACATCTCTAGCAAGTTACAAAGATGTTGAAACCCATTTGCAAAAATTAACTACTAGTGAGGGTTGGCTTGTCAAGAGAGGGGACCTAAAAAGTGTCAATTTACCTAGGTCGAGTTTTAGATTTATGATGACAAATGATGAAGACTAGTTTGGTCACCTTAATGCTTATTTTGGAATTGAGGTTAGTTAGATAAAAAATACCATAGATGAGGGGTCCAAGAATATTCTGAAAGACCTCCTAAGTTTTCTTCATGCACATAAATCTCCTTCAAGGATAAATGATTTAGCACCTTATTTTCAAGTGCAATGCTTCTATTTTATCTCAACATTTATTGTTGAGATTGAAGAACATCTTGCACATCTTTTAGAAGCTCTCTATCAAGAAATGAAAAATGAGGAGATGCAAGAAAAAATGAACAAGTAGACACTAGATCCGATAGTTATAGTGGAAAGGGAACTTTTCTTAGGAAGGCTTTTAGATGCTCTCAGTTTTCATTCAACTTCCCTTCCACTAGTTCTTGGCTCATCTAGGCTCTGGTTTGTTGAGAACAAAGCTTCAGTTTCAGGGAAAGGATCTCCAACTTTCAGATATTCTAGTACTGATTTCGATTACCCTCTTCTAGACAGTTCTAGAAGAAAAATACTAATGAGAGAGGTCAGTTTGAAGCCTAAATCACAGGATAAAAATAATAGCACCAAATTGAATAAACTGAGAAGAACTATGCACAATCTTTGTATAAGAGCTAAGAGGTATCACAGAAATTGATCGTAATCCTAAATATGAAGATATATACACAAACCAAATGGGAAATCTACATTTTGTTCAATTGAAGTTAATTAGTTTTTTGTTTTGAGGGTGGATTGCTTGTAGGCCTGAAGTTGGCCATATATGTCTCCAAATTGAAGGTATTGTGTATAATCATAGGGTCAACAAGATCCTTGTAGACAAGTTGATGGTAGTTAGTCTGAATAATGGTTTCATCTACAATATTTAAGAATTGCTCCACTTAAAAAGTGAACTTGGAGCTAAGTTGTTGTAGCGTGTAGACATTCAAGTGACTTGAATATATTTTCAATTTTATTCTCTCCAACAACCCTATGTTAAAGCATATAAATATACAAAGTGCAACCACCGAGGGGGTATTAGCCTCATTTTCTCAATCAAAAAATTTATGAAAATTACTAAATGATCTCATTAAACAGTGTAATAGAAGAATTCTTTTCCCACATAGCATCCTTTGCAAAATGAAGTTGTGATAAAATAAATGATATCTTCCAGTTCAGACCATGATATGAAGAAATGCACTTTGAATGGGGACAATGGGCCTCTATCACCACAAAGACCATATCTTCCAGTTTGGACATTATATGAAGAAATGCACTTGTAAATGGGTACAATGGGCCTCTATCACCATGGACCTCCTCTATATTAGCTACCTTCTTAGTTACCTTCTAGCTCTATTAGAATCAACACATTAATCTATTTTAAAATAAGAGAAGTTCCCATAAAATTTGGGAAAGTTTTTCTGAAGCCTGCATTAAACATGTAAAGATTACTATTTTAATATAATTATTTGAAATTTAATTTTCATTTTAGATAAATGGTTTTCCTATCTTATATTAGAAAATCTGATTGTAGTTACTCACATCTTTAACAAGCTCATTTGTATGTAGGGAAACCCGAGATGGTTTATGGGATGTTGCTTATGACTTCTAAACTCACAAACCTTTAGAAGCATTTAGCATGTTTAATTTTCTACGTGTGTTTTCAAATGGGACATTGCTTATGACTTCTAAACTCATAAACCTTTAGAAGCATTTAGTATCTTAGTAATAATTTTTAGGGTGTCCTCAATATAGCCAACACGGGCACAAAGGTCAACCATGCACACCTAATGATCAACTATATATGTAAATTGTAATGCAATAAGGATTACTAATGTGTGAAGTATGTGCAACCCTCATCCACTAAACTTGAATGTCTGCATGCACCTAGAACCTAAGAAAAGCTTACAATGTTAGGATTTGTTCCAAAGTGCTTCATTAATTCAAATATTTTGAGAGGTTCCTTGCAAAATCCATTTTGTGCAAATTCTGCAATCAATCATTTCATTCCATGAGATGACATCTCTTTGAGGAATTCTATTAAAAAATTTAGGTGTTTTTTGATTCCTGCCTCATCTCTAATGCTCTTCACCAGTTGTGGCCTCTTCCCTTGCTACCGCCACCACTGGCTAAGATTTGAAGCTTACTTTGATATGTAGTGCTAGAAGAACAAAAAGGCGCAAACATAACAATGCTACTTGGAGATAACAACAAAGTCCACTAGAAAAGAAAAGATGAAATTTATCTTGAGTGTTCTTTCCTGGAGGCAGTTTTCAACATTAATTAGTTTGTTGGTCTTGAGAAAGCATGGTAGTATTATTTTCTGGAGTTTTATTTGTTGTTCTAGTTTTATAGTTTATGTTGTCTCTTTATTGGTATGTAGCATATTTTTCTACATAGTTGCTAGTTTGTGATTTGCTGATGAGATGAATCTACATTCTATATTATTTTTCTGTTGATATTATCTTGTATTATCTTTCTTCGTCCAATAAAAGAAAATGCTATAAGCAAGGAATTAGAATAAAGAATGTTTTGTAAGAATATTTGAATAACATGAATTATTAGTGAGAACCAATGTCTTTTTATATCATTTGTTTATATCAATTTTGAAGTATCTTTCAAGTTCACATGCTAATGGTATATTTTTCCTTGCTTTTAACATGGTAGATTACTGTATGGATCTTTTGATATGTATGCTAGACACTATAACCTATAAAGGATTGAAGGTTGTTTGTGTTTACAAACTTGTACATGACTTTTGATTGCTACCATCAATAAATTTTTTTGAAAGGCCATCCTTTTCTAGATTACCTATCTAGTTTAATTCACCTTTGACCAATAAGGCATATACTCTAATCTATAACCCATCACCATAATGGATACCAAATCATCTTTTGTCTCATAGTCATGAAAGTTACTGCATGTCGACACATTAAGGACCACCTAATATGACACTACATATGTGAACTACATATGTATTAATATTTTTCTTAAGGATTGTGTGTTATATTGCACCAAAAAAATGAATTACATCAGCTACCAATAAAGTTATAAGGGGTATCTCATCCTATGAGAGCTAGATGGGCTAGGATTTGAAATCTATGCCTTAACGGAAGATGAATCTACATTTTAAAAAAAATATTAAATCTAGTTGTAATTTGCATAGACTTCCATTTTAAAAATATTCAGCACCCTTGAGCAAAGGAAGAACTTCCCTCATGAAAATTTTTCTTCCTTTATCATATGCCATAACACTTGCAACTCTTTTGATAGTCCAGTTGTCCTCTAACATAGGGACTTGCTAGGAAAAGGAAACAAGTAGGTAACTGATTTTATTTGTAGCCATGCCCAAAAATTCATAGTAAATGGCATTTTTACAAAATATATTTTCTTTATTTTGTTCTCTTGCCAAGAATATATCTAAGGTATAAGATATTACAACTTTGCAAGTCGTGTTCACCAAAAAACCTTGCTAAAAAGTACTAACTATTCAAAACTTTCTTTGGAAAATTATTTGATTGATTTTCAAAGGGTTTTCCATTTTCCTTAACAATTATGCATTCCCCATCATTTTTTCATACATGGAGAAATAGACAATGGGTGTGGTTCAATCATATGATTCAATGGTTAGTAATAAGATAGCCTCTGAATTCATTTGGTAAGTTTTCATACACAACAAATACAAAAGCTAATAGTTGGTAAAGAGAACATATTTCAAGTAGTTTTTTCTTTTCATTATGTCCCACAATGTTCTTGGGATAGGGACAGCAAGGGACATTGTGACACATTTTGGGGATAGTAGTCCAAGAGGAATTTTTTTTGGGATGGCAGTATATATATGGAAAATTCAAATTTTTACAAGTTTAACTATACATCACATAAAGATTCAAGTTTAGAGTCTTAGACATTCATATAATGCATCAAATTTGAGATTAATGTTCAATGTTAATTGATTCAAGTATAGAAGTAATTAAAAAATTAAAATTTCATTGTTTTACTTTTCACTACAAAAAAGGGCACAAAAGGCCCCAACTACAAAATGAAAAAATATTCAACAATAGGCATAACAACTAGACCTCCTACAACAACACCTTATTTGAGCTCTTAGTATCAAAATCAGTCTCTAACTCTAAGTCACTCCCTACATCAAATTGTGATTCATCCAATGAGATCCCCACCAATCCCTATTGCACCTTCTTCTAATCAATCTATCTAAAGTTTTCAAGATCAACAACCCAACATACAATGAGATATTCAAGAGTTTGTCGATCCAACAGTCACAAGGTATTATAAACTACAACTAACTTCTCCACTCATCTAGAAGTAAGCTCATTCCTTTTGACCAAATTGAAATTATGGGTGAACCAATACATCTATGCAACAAATGAAATAGCCACTTGTGGGAGTAAGCATGTGACAAGTTGTTTCAACTCTATTGTATCCTTCATATGTTGTGTTCACCATTCAATAGGGTCAAGAGAGGCTCTATCCATCCTAGCCTCTGGTTTGTTGAATGTTTAGACTCAAAGATTGAATATCATTCACTACTTCCAAAGTCTAAAAATTTCTTTAACACTATATATCTTCCCAAGGGCCTTCGTAAACATCTCATTTACCATATAATCATCAAAAAAGAAACTCTACCAACCCAAGATGTATATCACTTGGGGTTAAGCATGTAAGCTGTCATATGAACCCTAAGATATATGTATCAAAATTAGATATCAGGAAAGATCTGTCACAAATGATAATAATGTCCAAAGATGATGGGTAATTGAAAGTATCATTGATATGGTAAATCACTGATCAAAATTGCATTTAAGGTATCCAGACAAGGATGTTTAGGATCTTCAAATAAGAGCAAAGTTAATGCACATTACATGATGCAACACTAAATTTTTTCTTGATTTCCTTTGGTTTTCTTTGATAGATCATTAATTGACATTTTATAAAGGCTTTAAAAGATTCTAGAATGAAAGTGCTAATGCTGAAGGGAGTCCCATCATAGGGATATGTGAGGAAAAATTAGTATCCATTCAAATTGGAAGTCTCATTGATATGGTAAATCACCGATCAAACCAAGAATCCTAATTTACTATTTTTAGTGATTTTTTAGTTTCTTGTATGGTTATAATTGCATTAGTACTTTCATTCAAGAATATTGGTGGTGCTAAATGAAACAATCTGCTATGTTTAATTACATATCTAGATGTAATAGAATTCCAAGTACTAATGTTGGATGGAGTCCCATCATAGGGATATGTGATCCCAAGATAACAATTGCAAGAGAAATTTTTCTAAGACATGTGAACCATTTCCATCTATTTAAATAGGGTCAATGTTCTTGTGGAGAATATTGGTGGTGCTAAATGAAACAATTTGAAAAATAGGCTTGCACTATAATAATGTGCACTGCATTAGATATCTAATAATAATGAAGGGACATCCATCAAAGCATAACAAGAGGGAATTTTTTCATATGTTTTAGTTACAAGTGCCCTATTAGACATAAGTTAAATGGTGGAAGTATAGACAAGGAAAGTGAACTATTTCCAAAAATGCCTCAAAGAAATGTGATATCATGGAATGTCGTGATTAAAGGATATGTTCAAAATGGGTTTTTCTGAAAAGTCCTTAGAAAAATTTAAGCAAATGCAATGAGTGGGTGTAAATCCCAAATCCTCGTCCTTTAATCTATTCACAGTAAACTAAATTTGAAAATATTAGGGTTTAAGGACTTACTTAGATGGTTGCAGCTCGTTAAATTGGAGAAGTGAAAGGTCAATACTATAGAAGAAGATTTTGGGGAAGCAAATCCATTCCCAATGTCTCATCCTACTTGCGCCAAATAGAAAATGCCATTCACCACTTGTGCCAGCATATACTCTACCTTTGCAAGCATCCTCCCTATGTGAAAATGGGAGCTTTGGAATAGGGTATGGACATTCATAAATACTGTTGTATACTCAACTGTGTAGGGAAAAAGATGTTGTAATGTCAAAACCTAAATGTGCACATTATTAGAAACTTGGTGGTAATTTTCATTTTAATAAACATACTCTAAAACTATTGTTGCAGCTCACCAAATATGAGAAGTGAAAGGTAATGGAGGAGTGTGAAGCAATAGTGGTAGAAAAATGATGAATGTTTAAGATTTTTTAATATAATATATATTACTTTTGTTAGTAACTATTTTCCTTTCTTTCTTTTTTTGTATTATATGCATTTATGTTCTAGCTTTTTTATTTTTTCATGGGTTTTTTCTCTCTTTGCTTTATACCCTCAACCCTCAATTCTCAACCCTCAACCCTCAGTCCTTAAACCCTAAACCGTCAACTCCTATACCCTCTACCCTTTACACTAGACCCTCAACCTAATATTTCAACCATATACCCTCAAGCCTATACCCTAAACCCTCTACCCTCAATCCTAAAACCTTAACCCCAAACCCTTTAACCCTAAACCCTTAAACATTCTACCCTATACCCTCTACCATCGACCCTAATCCCTCAACCATCAACCCTTAAACCCTAATACCCTAGAAACCATCAACCCTATAGTTCCTCCACCCTAATCCTTCAACCCTATAACCTCAACCCCTATTGCTTTCTCTGTATCTATACATCTCACCTCTCCCTCCCTCCCTCTCTCCTACCCTCTCTAATTGTCTCTATCTACCCTCTCCCTCCTATGTACCTCTCCTTCAATCAATCCCTACCACCCTCTATCACTCCCTCTATCTATCTATCTCTATCTCCCTACCACTCTCTCTCACTCCATCTCTCTCCCTCTCTCTCATGTCTCTCCCTCCCACCCCCTCTCTCTCTCAGGTCTCTCCCTCTAGCAACCTACCTAAGTAACTTTCTCTCTCTATCTATCCCTCCCACACTACCTAGATAAGTCCCTCTCAATCCACCCCCTCTTTCTCTCCCTCTATTAGGTCACTCCCTCCAACAACCTCTCCCTCTCTCAAGTCTCCCACTCTCACTCCCTCTCTCTCCCACTCCATCACTCTTGCACTCCCTCTCACTAACTATCTCTCAAGTCTCTCCCTCTCACCCCCCTCACAATCTAAAGTATCTCCCTTTGGAACCCTACTGACATAACTCTCTCTTTCTCTCCATCTCTCTCCCCCCTCCTCTCTCTCTCCCTCTCTCTCAATTCTCTCTCTCCCACCCCCTCTCTCTCTCACTCATTTTATCCCTCCCACCCTACCTAGCTAAGTACCTCTCACTCCAAACCATTCTCTCCCACTCCCTCTCTCTTAAACTCTCACTTTATCCCTCTCCTCCCCTCACACTCTCAAGTCTCTCCCTTTGGCACCCTCCCTACATAACTCTCTCTTTCTCTCTCTATCTCTCTCTCCCCCTTTTTCTCTCCCTCTCTCTCAATTCTCTCTCTCTCCCACCCCCTCCCTCTAAAAAAATACATAAATACATACATACAAGCATACATGTACATGCACGTATATACAATATTACATACAAGTAGGCATATTACATACAATATACATGCATTGATACATACAAGCATACATACATACATAAATGACATACAAACATATAAATATATAAACATACATTCAATATGAATTTAACATAAAGCAATACATAACATGAGTACGTTATACCATCCTCACGTTATGTCTTGCTAGACTATTGGAATCAAGCAACACTGAGAGGTGGCATGAATCAATGTTGTAAAAAATTTAACTTTATTAATCTAATTATTAAAGTGCTAATAACATTCAACCAAAATAAAAATGCATGCACATAAGAAAAATAACCACAACACCATAACACGAGGATTTTTTACATGGAAACCCTGTTAGGGGAAAAACCACGGTGGAGGTTAATCCACAATATTGTTCTGAGTATAGTCAAAAGAAAAGATTACAAAATTGGAATGCACTTGCATTCAGGCACACTGCCTAGAGCTCACTGCTCAAAAATAGAAAGGCTCACTGCCTTACAAAAGTTTGGAATACTTCCAAGGATTTCAACTGAAAGAATAGCATCTGCAAATTCCTGATTATAGTCCTGGTTAGGCTCAACAATCAAATTTAGGACCTTCTGACTGATTAAGCACTTTGCTCTGCTCTACCTTAATTCACTTCACAAAAATCCTTAATGCACAAGTGAAACTGTGCATAATCGCTCTACTAACCTTCTAACATTCACAACATACAAAAAATCACATTGAACACACACTAAAATGATATAATCGATCACTTATATATATTCACTACCAATAATTTAATCACTTCAGGTTAACCTCAACAAAATAAGAAATATTCACAAACTGTTAGCTCAAATCATTCATAATAATCAATGTGCATCCACAAGAGTCAGACACAACATAGTGAGGCCCAAAAAAAAATGTAGAAACAAAAAAATATTTAAACAATAATTCCTCAAATATTCACAACACATTATATTCACCGAGTTGGCCTTCATTAACTTATAAATAGAAAATTGGTTTACCGAACCTTCTATCTTCCACCCAAAATGATACGAGGCAACAAGAATTGTGGATAACACATATTATGCATCAAAAAACACTCCCTAAGATCCACAACACAAAATATTAACAAAAAATCTCCATAAGAATTGAAGAACATGAAACTATCAGATGCTCTGTTCTACCCAAATAGATAACCATCGATCTTCAATTTGTCTATTGGTATGAGTACATGATGACGTGTGGATCTACTAGCTAACAAGGATTTCCATCAATGACAACACCTGAAAATATGTGTAGTGTCTCTTGCCAAAAATCTCCCCCTTTGGCATTGATGGCAACACTTAGTGAAAAATGACTAAGTGTTGGATCAGTACCAACAAAAATACATTGCCAACCAAAACTCCAAAAATATCTTTATCCATAGCTCAAAACTACAACTCCCCCTTAGATGAATATACATTTTTCACTGATCTATTCTCCCCTTTTGACATCAATGGAAAAGATGGGGAATTTGCATACAAGACTTCTACAAAAACTTCAAAATTGCATATGTACAAACAACTTACACAAACTTGAAAATATCTACAAAATTTGTATTTAACAGATTTAGGCTTCTATACCAATGGTTCTTGAGGCTTTCCAGAATAGTTATGTGACCACATAGTAAATAATATTGCACCTCTATAGATTCAAGGTTTACTAGATCACTAACCGCCATAGCATCTTGTTCTTCTTTCAAAACATTCAACATGGTCTCCATATTTGGACCAATTAGTCCTTTGAGTTCACCAACTCTTTCCATAGCTCTGTCATTCTCACACTTCAAGCTCTTTATTTTTTCAAGTAAGGATATAACTTGACCTTCTTGCTCACCAATAGAAACAATTAATGGATCAAAAGCATTAGAAACAAAAACTAACTCCTTTTCATAATCCTTAACCTTCTTCTCATTTTCCTCAATAAGTTTGGATAGAGACAAACACAACTTGTGAATCTTTCCACCTTCTAATAATGCTCTTTGAAATTTTTTTACATAGGTAGCTAACAAGGATTTATCATTAGCTATCAATCCTTTCAATCTACTGAACTTTTTGACATCAAACTCCTTCTAAACTTTAACCAAGGTTGACTTCTTAAGTGAATCAAAATGAGTACTTACCAAGTTTATGAGTTTCTTCAACTCACTGGAGGAGGAACCAGATGGATCTTTAACATGTGTGGGCATGATCTTCTCCAGAATGCTAGATGCAAGATTTAATAACTCACTGTCCTCAATGTGAGATTTCATAATTTCTTCACTAGCCTTAGCTTGTGCAAATGATATGACTTTAATTTTCTAGATTGGGGACAGAGTGGAAAAATGAATAGGGGCATCTCCCAACTCAAAATAAAATTCTTCCTTTTGCTCTTCCAGAAACTTCATCACTACCTTTGCAGTGTCTCTTGCTTCTACTGAAACTCTCTTAACTTCAACCTTCTCTTCCTTGAGCATTGTTTCTTCAGCCACAAACTTTTGTTTGTCATTTGCAACTTCAACTTCTTCAATTGGTATCTCCTTCTCTTCAATCGACACAATTTTAGGGGCTTCGATCTCCATAGGTTCTTCTGAATCATGTACCTTAGGAGGAATCTAAGTGTCCTCAACTATAATTTCTTCATTAACTAGACCAAATGAAATGACCTCTACATGCTCTTCATTAGAAACAACATAAATTTTGTTCTTCAATAGAACTTTCTTCAAAATACCTTCAATTTCTTTTTCAAATTCTTCAATTTTACCCAACATAAGCTTGTTTATTCTTGTCTTTCTCTTGAAATATCTTTTTACTTCTTTTAAAATTTCCTTCATCTCTTCTATAGACATTACCAGACATAGATTTGCAAGAACACATTCTCTCAACTGATCTTCTTTAGTTCTAGCACTAACTCTTCTCATCTCCAAAATGTCATACAATTCCTTAGGAAATTGTGTCATTATCTCAACATGAGCCATATTAAAATTGTTCAAATATTGTATGGTAGCTTCCTCAAGGACTCTTTGACCAATAGTGTCAAAAGAACCAAACACTTCACATAGAGGGTTAATATTTTCATCCTTAATTATACCTCTTTCAACTTCCTTCACTGACATACCATATTTTTCAGGCTTCATCTTCTTCTTACCTTTCTCCTCATCACCAGAGGGCTTGACTATTGTTGCAACTTTTATTTCCCTGACTTCTTCATCAAATTTTGTCTCTTCATCTTCTGAAACAACTTCATACACTCTTGTGCTCTTGTCCTTATTTCTTTTATTGAAAGCCTTAACTTGATCTTTTGTAGGGCCAGACTTCTTTGCATGACCGGATAGGGGTACTAAGCTTCTTGTTGATCTAGTTCAAGTAGAGGATACTGTCAGACTAGCAAATTCAGTTTTAGTAGGCTCTTTTCCTTTTTCACTTTCAGCTTGTTCTCTTTTCCTTCTTTCTTCTTTCATGGCTTCTATAGGTATGCCCATACTTTCTACAAAGGCTTCTACTTCTTTTCTTTCTTTCTGGAAAATCATTGGTCTCTTCAATTGCTCATGGACTTGCATGCTTTTCTCTGCATATGTTCCAAACCTTTATTTAGGCGAATCCAAACTCTTACTCAATAGATGTTGAGCATATAGCTCCAAGATCCTCTCCTCAACTTCATATCCCATAGGCATAATCCAAACGGTTATGGGTTCTTCCGCTTCCATCAAGCACTGATCAATATCCACCATAAAACAGATTGTATCCTTATACTTATCCACAATAGAAGTGGGAATTCTTTCCCTTGCTTGCATTACATTTTGAAAGTTTTTGAGATATCCCCAAATTGCAGTTTTCCTAGTTTGAAAATCACCAAGGTTGAATAACATGTCCCTAATCTAAACAGTAATAGGCTTGTCTCTTTTCCAATGAACCTTCCCAAAACCTAGAACTTCATCCATGAAATAAAAGAACAGACACGACAACAAATTGTCATATTTAAAAGAATTTTTCTTTTCTTTCTTTATCTTACCAATATTTTCCATCAGCTGACTTTGAAGCAATTTCCACAAATCATATTCTACATTCTCCTTTACCATTTGATAGGCTGCATATATGGTTGTACTAGATACATAATTTTCTCCGCTGGAGTGATATATCTTATATCCAATAACCATTGAATAAAATTTCACATCCACATCAGTGATGTCCTCAATTGTCATTGCTCTTTTATCATATATAGAACCAGTTGCATTAGTGACGGTTTGATTCTTTATAGACTTCAAAATCAACAATCCACCGAAGGAATTAAGACCTATAACTACACTTATAGCCTCTTTTGTAATCTTGAAGGGTTGATTTAACCACATGAATTTTGCATGAACTTCACTCAAAATGTATGGGACCCATTTGTCTTCATCAAACATGAGGAATTTCACAATTTGCATGAATTTCTTCTCTTCTAGGGTTTTGAATTCAGGCTTGACAGAAAAATATTCCCCAACAATGTCATTGGAATACAAATTTAGAAACCGTGAGCTTCCTAGCTCTTCAATATTAGCATGAATGTATGCCCTAATATACTCAATGTGCAAAACACTATACGAAATAGATGAAAATGCTCCTAAGGGCTCGATCTCAATAGAATTGAAAGGATACCACTTAAACTTTAGATGGGGTCTATCTTTGACTTCAACTACCAATGGAGTAGCCATTTCACAAATTCACAAGTTTTCAAGTTTTCTCAAAAAATACCTTTTTTCGGATTAGGGTTTGAACTTTGAATCAACTTCACACTTGAATTCTCACCAAATTTTTCCAAAGTTTTCTTTAGAGCCCTTCAAACTTCTTCTTGTCAAAATGTAAAGTGACAAATGATGGATAGAAATGATCTTTTATCAATTGCACACCTAACCTTTTATTGCAATAAATGCTTTTTCTCTATCTCATTTGGATACCCTATTTCCATAAACTATAATAAATAACTCTTTTGTAGACCTTCAATTCAGCATAGATACTTTTCTCCAATTGTTCAACAACATCAGTAGATCGTCAATGCAAATATTGAACTCATCCACATTCTGGTGTCGATCACCTATAGGGGGTTTTGAAAAAATTTCTTGATAGTTCCCCATAAGCTAGATGCCTTAACCTAATTCCTGGAGGAGTTACTAGAAGATGATTATGGTGTTGGCTCATTTTCTATAATAGAGGGACTCTTTTACACCCATTTCTTCTTCATCTTCTTCCTAATTTAATCTATAGTAACTTTCCCTTTTCCTTTTTCATTCTTCTACATGTTTCTTCTCTAATTTATCTGACCTCTTCTATAGAATCTAGCAATATGACTAGTTTTATTGCAATTGTAGCACACCACATTTATTTGTCCAGACCAATTGTTCCATTGGCTTTCTCTTAATCTGCACTAGTCAGAAATATGGCCAAATCTATTGCATGCATAACATCTAATATTCCTATAATGGTTGTTTATCACATTTCTACATTCATTTGACTTATGACCATACTTGTTACAGTTAAAGCATTGACCAAAGAATGATGGACCATTTGAATTTATTCTATTTCTGCATTGAGCTTCCATATGACCAAATTTATTGCAAGCACAACAAACACAATTGAATTTTTTAGCATTATGTTGTCTTATCGGATACCTTTCAGTGTTTTTCATCTAATTTTTTTGTCTAAATCTCCTTTGTCCAAATTTTATTTGTCCATATCCAAAACTTTCTCCTTCCTCATATCTAAGACCTCACTTGTCACCATCAGACCTCCGAATTTTAATTAGTTCATCAAGCTTGGTTGAGCTAATTTTGAGCTTCTCCTTGAATGCATTTGTTGTAGCAAGTTCATCTCTAAGATCAACATTGTGTTTGGTTTGTTCTAACTCTTGTTCCAACTGAATGAATCCATCAACAATTCAACTGCATTCTTAAAATTTATCTTTTAAGGATTGGGCAAGCTTTTCTTCATTCTTCTTCCTATTCTCAATTTCCCTAGTCATCCTCATCATAATAGATTCCATCTCATGCTTCTGAATTCCATTATCTCTAGCAATCTTTTCAAATTCTTCTATCTTTTATTTTAGGGTTTGACTCAGTTGTTCATCCACAATGCATTTATTTTCTTCTTGCTCGATCTTGTCACAGAGTTCTCTTCTCTTCTCCTTGGACTTGTTGATTTTATCTTTCAATGACTCAATGAATCTCTCAGCATTCAAGAGATTTGCTTGTAATTCCTAGACTTTAGCTTTTTCTTGATCAAGATCATCTAGATCCACCATAAGTTGTTGTTGAGGACTGCTTTAATCCATTGAAACACTTTCCAAGACCTTCCCTAAGATTGTAAACTTCTTCTAAGGAACTGTGCACTGATACCAATTGTTGGAATCAAGCAACACTGAGAGGGGGGCGAATTAGTGTTGTGCAAATTTTAATTTTATTAATCTAATTCTTAAAGTGCTAACAACATTCAACCAAAATAAAGATGCATGCACATAAGAAAAATAACCACAACACCATAACACAAGGATTTTTTTATGTGGAAACCCTGTTAGGGGAAAAACCACAGTGGAGGTTAATCTACAATATTGTTCTGAGTATACTCAAAAGAAAATATTATAAAATGGGAATGTACTTGCATTCAGGAACACTACCTAGAGCTCACTGCTCAAAAATAGAAAGGATCACTACCTTACATAAGTTTGGAATACTTCAAAGGATTTGAACTGAAAGAATAGCATCTACAAATGCCTGATTACAATTATGGTTAGGCTCAACAATCAAATTCATGACCTTTTAACTAATTCTTCACTTTTCTTTGTTTTGTCTTAATTCGTTTCACAAAAATCCTTAATTCACAAGTGAAACTATGCATAATCACTCTACTGACCTTATGAAATTCACAACATACAACAACTCACATCGAACACACACCAAAATGATATAATTGATCACTTATATATATCCGCTACCAAGAATTTAATCACTTTAGGTTGGCCTCAACAAAATAAGAAATATTCAAAAACTGTCAGCTCAAATCATTCATAATAATCAATGTGCATCCACAAGAGTCGGCCACAACATAGTGAGGACCCAAAACAAAAATGTATGAACACAAAATATTTAAACAATAACTCCTCAAATATCTGTGACACATTATATTCATCGAGTCGGCCTTCATACACTAATAATTTTTTTTGGTTTACCAGACCTTCTATCTCCCACCCAAAATGATATGAGGCACCAATAATTGTGGATAACACATATTATACATAAAAAAAAACTTCCTGAGATCCACAACATAAAATATTAACATAAAATCTGCACATGAATTGAAGAACATGAAACTAACGGATGCTATAGTCTACCCAAATAGATAACCACTGATCTTTAATCTATCAGCCGATATGAGTAAATGATGATGTGAAAATCTACTAGCTAACAAGGGTTTCCATCAATGACAACACCTGAAAATATTTGCAGTGTCTCTTGCCAATAACATGCCCCCACAAACAGAAAAACCATGTCAAAACTGACATATAATGCGAGCGCGTTATAACGCGCTCACGCTATATCTTTCTTTGGGAATCCCCAAGCCTTGGGATTGGTATTTTCCTTGAAATACCAACCCAAAGGCTTGGAGGGAATTCCCAACAACCAAAGACATGTTTTTGCAATTTCTACAATATTTCACATAATTGGGTTTGAGCTCACCATCAAGATTACACGTGGTTCAATATTAAATAAATCAAACATTTGGGTAATGTTAGGTTCTCTCTTAGCTATCCAACAATGCAATTTTTCACTTTCTAACAATGTTAAGTTGTTCATCCATAATTTATTTTGTTTGTATGCCTCTTTTTTGGAAAAAAGCATTGTTTGGTGTTTTTTTCGTTATAAATTAACCATTCATCGAAATTTCAAATAAATTACAATTTTAGAAACTAGACTCTATTCCACATTTTAAAAAAAAAAATCAATTAGTTTCCAAAATTTGTAGGGGTAGCACAACCAATATTTTGTTTTTCAAGAAGTGTCCACTTCGAAAATTAGTAAAAGTTAAAATATTCATTAAAAAATTATCAAAAAAATCATGCATCAACTACATACTGTTAGCTAACTTTTGACCCTAGCGATTTTAAAAATACTAAAAAAAAGTTCACCGTACGAGGGTCGTACAAGAGTTGCTATGTTATATTTTTCTGACAAAAAAAACACCAATTTGTGTACATCCCTTGTTTGAACCCCTTCATCTCAACCATTTTCAAAATAAATCAGTAGTTTAGAAAGTAGACTTAGAGCACTTGAATCCTTATTTTTGTTCCATCTCAAAATTTTGAGTGTAAGTATCCTCAATTTCATGTCCAAGGTCAGTATTTCTTGATTTTTAAAAAAATGGCCACTTAAGCCCCCTTTTCAGGAACCATCTTGGTACGCTTACCTTGGTACTATTATTTCCCACATGTGGGAAGAAGTACATGGTGAGGTCCTTATAAACAAATACATGATGATGTGACCAAAGAAATGATTAAAAACACTTATTTTCCATTCTATCAAAATCAACATAAGGTGAGGGGATACCAGGTCACCAAATGTGTGGATCGTGCTATGGCCCCATTGATCTACCCATGATTTCTTGCAGCACAAGGTAATATCCAAACAATGAATATATTCCATTATCTTTTGTTCAGTAGTTGTTTGTTGAGGTTCATTTGGCCCTCAAAGTCAACTACCTAGACATTCCACCATCTGTTGGTCAAGGGTGTGGTACGATTGTCGATAGGCCCACCTATCATTGAGAAAATAGACTAACCCCAGTGTTTAGGGAATTTTTTGGCGGGAGGTCTCCTGCTCTCACCCCATCTTTGGCCCCTTTAGCAGATTATGTTGTCGTTGCTTCCCAAAAGGAAGAAATTGACATTGTAGGTGACATTGTAGCTGCCATAACTAGGATATCTACTAATTGTCTGGGTCAGTATTTGATATCTAGATGTTCACAATCCACACCATTTGCAGCACAACATAGTAGCATGGATCATTTTACAGCGGCGGGCATCCCTACACCCACACAACTCGATGGACTTATAGGAGATATGGCACACAAGACTTTGCATTGTTTGGCTGAGGACCTCTTGGAGGCATATGCCTTCATCACATCAGACTATGGGATCAATATAGAATAGGTCAAAGATCATTTGGCTTTAGGATTTCATTCACATCCAGGATCCCATCACTCTCAACCTAGCACCAGTGCACATCGGGTTCCACTTCTAGATCATTCAATTGCTACATAGACTATGGGTTTTATTGAGATGTTGACCGGTCTTGATTCATCATAGTCGATGCCATATCAACTGCAAAGTCCCCTTCACTCATCATTTATGGCACAACATGCGATGGATCATATGGATGTAGATGTTGACTCATCATTTGAATGTTTGGTTGATTTAGTAGAGAAGGTCATTGTAGAGGACTTAGATCATCCGATATCAAATGATGTGCCTGTATGTGTGCATGTGCATGTTTCAATTCTTTATTGAATTATTTTTAAATTTTAGTTTTAGCTAGATATTCATGTTTTGATATATATGTATATATATTGTAGGTGGACATACCTCATGTTACTCCTAGCCTTGGTCTAGATCGTGTACATCAACGTGACTTTGTGAATGATTTTGTTGCCAGTGGACATGTGAGTTTTAAATTTTTATACATACATGTGTATATGTACATGAATATGTATGCATATATATAGATAGATATTTAAAAATACAAGTACATTCTTAAATAACTTTCATTAAATTTATTTAATATATTATATGTATTTAACACATTGTTTACACAATTTTATCTGTAAGGCTCGACACATCCATAAGAGCAGGGTTCTCATTTAGATGGTTGTTCAAGTAGGAGTAGACACTCATATTAGGCCCTACACTAGATTTATGATGTTTACTACATTTTCTTAAATGATATACATACATTTGCTTATTTTATGATCTCTAACTTACAATTGCTTATATGATATACGTTTGATCTCTAAAATACATTTGCTTATTTAATGACCTCTGTGCTTATAACATATTTATGTTTATACATTAAATATTTCTACATGTGCATGTGTTTGCTTATGTTTAAATGTTTATATGATGTACATACATTTTCTTATTTGATGATCTCTAACTTACATTTTCTTATATGATATACATTTGATCTCTAACATACATTTGCTTATTTAACATACATTTGCTTATTTCATTACCTCTTTTCTTATAACATGTTTATGTTTATACATTGAATATATCTACATTTACATGTGTTTACTTATGTATAAATATTTATAAATTAATAGATACATGTGTATGTATGCACATGTTTATAAGAGTAAGAGTTCAATGACTAAATATGTAAATAGAATACTCAATAAATATTTCAACATGAACCATTGAGGACTAGACAACAAAATATAATTTTAGAAGAAACCCTAAGATGGAAAAAATTGGAGATTAATGGGATGAAAGATAAGTGATGCAAGTGGAAAATTTTAAAAAATATGAAGACCATTTTCCTAGAATATTTACTATCCTAAAAGGTATAAAAGAAGAGGTAGGAACACTCCTTTTATAATTATATCATCCTTCAAACACTTTCCCTCTTTATAAAGTTTTATGTTAAATTATTTCATAAATAATCTCTTAATCTACACCATTATTTAACATGATCATTTTTTCCTACAACCATATGAAATTATAGATTTTTAAAGAAATTCAATGCATAATTTACTAGTTTCAACTTAGGATAGGAAAATTTTATTCTTTGAAACATTAAGAAAATTCAATTGAAATTATACCTCTATGTGCTCAAATCATTTTTCTACCCTCTCTACATCTCCTACAAATGAAAATATCTCAACAATTGATTTAGAACCATCAAGGTGTGTTCGGTAAACTAGAATGACCATGGAAATTTTCCTCTACTATATATTCGGTTGTACCCTTACTCTGCAATGAGCATAACTTATCTAAGAGACACTTTATTAAGCACTATGTTATCTCATTGGTTGAGATAATCTTGCACCTTTAGTATCAAGCTTGGGGAATCTTACATTTATATCCATGCTTATGGTTTTCTTTGGGAAAATATTATCTTTTTTACAAGGAACAAAATTCTAAAATTTCTCTATGTTGCATACCTATACATTAAATAACAACAAACTCCACAATGAAATAACTTGTTTGATTACCACTTGATTCATTTAAATTAGGATAGTTATTCCATACACTAGAATGCATTTAAATTTAAATTTTTTTCCCATATGCATATAAATACAAGCTTATTTTTCATTATTCCATATCAAGTTGCAAGATTAATTCACATTTATATCACTTGGAGAGAAGATTTTGGAGAAGATATTTTTGCACGTTTATCAAGGAGAAAGATTTTGGAGAAGAAGAGATTTTAGCATTTTTATCAAGGAGGGAAAATTTTGGAGAAGACAACTTTGCATTTTTATCAATCAAGGAAAATTTTGGAGGAAAATTTACCTAAGTTGGTAGAGGATTTGTTTTGAGTCATCTTTAACTTGAAGAAGAAAATGGGACAACAAAGAAAAAGAAAAAAATACATCTCAATGAAAATTTTCAAAAGAAGAAGAACAAAAGAGGCGTGAACAAAACTTGGAAAATTATCATAGAAAGAAACAAGGTACATGCTTGTTTCTTCACTCTCTCTCTTTCTCTTGTGTGTTTTTTTAAGACTTTTATTAACACCTCAATTTTTTCCTTATAAATCTATATACAATTATGAAAACCATGTTAGATTTAACTTGGAAACTTTAATACTAAAAAATAGTCATCTTGCATAGACATTACCTAAATTCCTTATTATCTATTTCCAATTGCTTTTGTTCCATGGAATTCTTAAGTTTGAGAATATTTAATTTTATTTGGTTCAACTCCACTTAAATAGCTCATAATCTCTCACTTTTTTTGCTTGCATGTAAATTCAAACAACAAGCAGGAAATTCTCAAGCTAAAGTTGAGCCAAATCTAGATATTGGATTAAACGAATCCGCTAAAGAACACATGGACCTTGAAGATAGGGAGGAGACCCAAGTTCAAACAATGCATGTTGGAGAGGGGTCAAGATCACTTCCCTCTACTGGTATGGATGAGCATATAAAAATAGTTGAAACTTCTCACTTTCTTTACTTACATGTAAATTCATGTATCCAATTTCCAAAACCTAGTGACTTTGAAAATTCATTTTTCCATTTCCTTAAATTGAATCCATTCCAATTGTATTTTTTCTAAGGAAATTTTCTTAAGTTCAAGAATCCACTATTGATGTCATTTGAAAGTTCTACTCCACTTATAGCATCATGTCTATCACTTTTTTTTCTTGCATATACATAAACTCCACTTATATAGCATCATCTCTCACTTTCTTTGCAAAATATTTTGTGACATGTAGAAAGGGATCAAAAAGTAAGGAGTTATCATGTTGAAGTCAACCAAATCTAGATATTGGATCAAAATAATCCACTGAAGAACACATTGAACTTGAAGATAGGGAGAAGGCCCAAGTTCAAACAATGCATGTTCGAGAGGGGTCAGGATCACTCCCTTCTACTGGTATGGATGAGCATATAAAACTAGCTAAAAAGGTGAGGAAACAAATTTCTTATAGAAATTTAGATTATTTACTTGAAATAGATATGGAGAAACGAAAATGTTATGTCGACCAACCTAGAAATAAGAGCAAGAGGTCAATGAATAAATCTATAAATGGAATAATCAATGATCATTTCAATCATCTTGAAACATTTGCAAAAGCCCAATTGTTATCGCATTTACTTCTTCGTAATGAGCTAAAAGAGTCATTACAATTGTTGGGTGTACATTTGACATTGAATAAGAAGAAACACATGGAATTACAAAAAGATATTGTTAAAAATGTTAAAAAGGGTTTATATTCCATTGAGAAAGGATCTCAATCAGTGGATAATGCCACTACAAGAAGGTTGATGTTGACATCTAATATAAATCAAGATATAGCAAGAAAAAGAAAAATGTCTACACTTTCAGCCAAAATTGGTTATAGTAGAACCACACTAATAAAATATGAGAAAAAGAGAGGTTTTGGATGATAGTTCAGAAGGCAACTGGGAAATTATGTGTAGAGCTCCCTGTTCTGACAGGATTGAAGATGTTGTTAGGAACTTGATCTCTGTTGGAATATTTTCCTCAATCCATACTAACATGTAACTCCTGGAGGGAAAAGTCGCTATGACATTAATCATGTATGGCCAACTAACTGTTCTGAATCCTTTGAAATGTTCCAAGTCACTAAGACAAGGTTGGTGTCTTGCTGAATGAACTATTGCTATGACAAGAATCATTCATTGTGACCTTTTGTCAAATGGAGACCTCTGGCCGACAATATGTTCTTATCAGGATTCAGGAGACTCATAGTGACTGGGATCTTTGGGATGACTTGATCGTTGGGTATGAAGTCCTAGCGGCTAAAGGGAGTCTCACCAATAGATCATCAAGCTAACCCAAGGGCTTCGATAAGATGTCCCAGTGAGAATGGAAGGTCACGCCGACAGGGACACAACTGAAGTCATCGGAGTAGCTCAAGGCGATCAGTATGAAGTCTTGGCAACTTAGAGAGTCTCGTTGATATTCTTCGGTAAGACATGGTTGCTTGGAGTGAGGTCTTGGTGAAGGTCAAATTTCTTGCCAACTTGATAAGACATGGGTGCTCAATGTGAGGTCTTGGCAAAAGACATAAGTCTTGCCGATTGGTGATTGGGGTGCTCGATATGACTTAGGACCTTAGTATGAAGTCCTGGTAAAAGCGATGAGTCTCGTTGACTAGTGGATGCTTTGGAACAACATGAAGACTTGGTGGGAGGTCTTGGCAAGAGCGAATGTCTTGTTGACTATCAAGTGCTTCAGTGAAACTTGGGGAGACGCGGTGAAACCTCTTGGTGAATGGAAAGTCTTGCTGATGGAAAAGTTGAAGGCATTGTGACTTGTGAGCATCAGTATGAGTCTTTCCGATGAGAAATCTCTTGTCGATAGGAATGCATTGGATGTCGGCAGTTTTGGTATGACTCATGGTGTTCATTATATCATCTTGCCGACTGTTGGGACTTACGCCGATATCGATACAAAGACTTTGTGGCATCGGGGAGACACTGTTAGTGTCTCACCAATATGCCAAAAAATTTGAATGCCTTTGACCATATTGACCATCCTATGTGGAGCCTCGTGGACCAATCAGAGGAAACAAATTTTCAAATAGAAAGCAGTTAGATTTCTGCAACAGTTGCATCGTTGGAGCTGAACTGCATGCAGGGAAAAATCAATGCTCAAGAGGAAACTTTCTATGATGGGGCAATGGCGGATAAGGATGAACAGAAGATAAAAATTAGAATGCGATAAGATTTAAGAGATCAATTCTGAGTTTTGAAGATGATCAAATTGTCAAGAGCATTTCTATAATTGGATGAACAGTGAATGAAGCTACTGTGAACTGATACCAGAGAGTTGTATCTCTACATTGTATGTAATTGTTGTTACTATAATACAAAGAGATTCAGCTTGGTGTGGTGGGTTTTTTCCCGAAATGGTTTCCCACATAAATTTGTTGTTCATTTTCTTTGAGTATCTTCTCTATTTATGTAAATCTTTCACGTGTGTCTTAATTGGATTGTAATTTGAAAATTAAAAGCATTGTCTGCTTACTTCCCTGTGGTTTTGATGTTAGGAAAGTTGCTTCCGCACCATTGCTTTCCTTACAAGTGGTATCAGAGCCTGGTCAGTTGTGTTATCCTTGTGAGTGGGTTGGGTTTTTTGTGTTAATTCTTTTTTAGTGGGAGTCTAGTAGAGGTCTGATAGTTTAATTACATATTAAGATGGTGAGCACATCTGGGAAGATGGAAATAGAGAAATTCAATGGTAGCAATTTTGAGTTGTGGAAACTCAAAATGGAGGATCTATTAGTGGATCATGATCTTTGGACTGATGTGTTTGGAACAATGCCTCAAGGCATGAAGCAAGAGGATTGGGACCTTGTAGATAGAAAGTCTAAGGGACTGATAAGGCTCTATTTGGCAGACTTTGTTCTTTTAAATGTTCATGAAGAAAAGGCCGCATCTTCCTTGTGCAAAAGACTGGCATTAATTTATCAAGGCAAGTCCTTGGTGAACAAATTGTTCTTGAGGAAGAAGTTGTACTCTTTGAGAATGCAGGAGGGAGGATCTGTTGCTGATCATTTGAATGCATTCAACATGCTGATTGCTCAGTTAACATTTGTTGGTGTGAAGATTGAAGATGAAGATCGTTGCATGCTATTTCTATGTTCTTTGCCAGATTCTTGGGATCATTTGGTGATGGCTATTGGGAGTATGACATCCACTTTCAAGATGGAAGATGTTGCTTCTTTGTTATTGGAAGAGATGAGAAGAAAATCTTCTGAGATGGAAAAGGAAGCTCTTGTTGTTAGAGGTAGATCAAAGGAGAAAGGAAAGAAGAAGGACAAGAAATCCAGATTGAAATCAAAAGGGAGATCAAAGTCTCCTAGCAAGAAGTCCAAGGTGAAATGCTAGAATTGTGGGTAACCTGGTCATGTCTGAAAGGACTGGTAGGAGGAGAAAAAGAAGAAGAAGAAGACCTCTTCTGACAATGATTCTTCTCAGAGTGATGCAGACACTTTCATTGCAACCTTGGCTACATGGGCATCAGATGATGTCTGGCTGATTGATTCTGGAGCATCTTTCCACATGAAATCTCATAGAGATTGGTTCACAAAGTATGAAGAATACAATGGTGGAAAGGTGTACTTGGAAACTAATTCATCTTTGGAAATTTTTGGCCGTGGAAGAGTCAGAATTCAATTCCTTGATGGAAGAGTGAAGGGAATCAATGATGTGATGCATATACCAGGTCTGGCTCGTAATTTACTTTCTGTAAGTAAGCTGAATGATATTGGAGTGCATGTCACATTCTCTAGAAATGGCTGCAAGATGACTAGAGGCTCTATGCTACTGGCTAGGGGTGCTCGAATTGGTACCTTGTACAAGCTGGATACACAAGCTATTCAATGCAATAGTGTCTCTGCGAAGTCACAGAAAGCTTCTCATGGAGTAAAAGAGGGAAACATTCTTGATGGATTAAATTCCATGGAGGTTAAACTTCCAACAAAAAAGACTATGCTCTGGCATCATAGGCTTGGCCACATTGGTGAAAAAGGTTTAAAAACTTTGAAAAATAAAAACCTGGTAGAAGGGCTTGAAGATTGTAACCTTGAGTTTGAATTTTGTGAACATTGCATATATGGTAAACAACACTGTGTTTCATTTTATTCCAGTCCTCACAAATCTTCTGGTTTGCTTGATTATATTCATTCTAATGTGTTTGGTCCAGTGAATGTTCCTTCTCTATCTAAATCAAGATACTATGTGTCATTTATTGATGATTATACAAAAACATTTGTATATTTTCTAAAAAGTAAATCAGAAGTGTTCAGTCAGTTTAAGGAATTTAAAAACCTTGTTGAAAATAAGATTGGTAGAAAAATAAAATGCTTAAGGACTGATAATGGCGGTGAGTTTTGTTTAGATGAATTCAAAAGGTATTGTACAGATCATGGGAATAAAAGACATAAGACTACACCTTACACTCCACAGCAAAATGGAGTTGCTGAAAGGTTCAATAGGATAGTAATGGAAAGAGCACGAAATATGCTGAGCAGTGCTGGGTTGGAGGAGAAGTTCTGGGCTGAAGCAGTCTCTACAACATGTTACTTGTTAAATCATTCTCCTAACTCTCCTCTTGTTGAGAAGATGCCTTTGGAAGCATGGTCTAGAAAGAAGCCCTCTTTGAGACATATTTGTGTCTTTGGCTATGAGGCATATGCATATGTGCCATTTGAAAAAAGATCCAAGTTGGAAAACAAAGCTGTAAAGTGTATTTTTATTGGCTATAGTGCTGGTATAAAAGGATACAAGCTTTGGAACCTTGAGACTGAGAAGGTTTTGTACAGGAGAAGTGTTATCTTTTGAGTTGAATCCTTCTACATTGGATCTATAGTCAGAGAAGAAATCAAAAAATGAAAAGGATGTAGCAGAAATTCCTCCAATGCTAGATAAAGAGGAATTAAAAAATCAAAATGTACCTGATACTGAGGAAAGCTCAAGTAGCTCTAAAAGTTCTAAAGAAGATGAAGAACCACCTCAGCCTCAGCGTGTGAGGAGGTCAATTCATGAAAGAAAGCAACCTGATAGGTATGGATTTTCTTTAATAGAGTCTACTTGTGCCTATGCTTTAATTTCTAGCATTGATGAACCTAGGACTGTGAAAAGGAATTTAAAATGTCTAATTCAAACTCTTGGTTGGAAGCCGTGAATGAAGAGATGGCATCATTAGAAAATAATGATAACTAGAGTTTGGTGCTATTGCCTAAAGGAAAAAAAGCTATGGGCTGTAAATGGGTATTTAAAAAGAAAATTGGTCTGGATGGGAGTGTAGAAAAATATAAAGTGAGGCTGGTTGCAAAAGGTTATTCCCAGGTAGAGGGAATTGATTATGGAGAAATATTTTCTCCTATAGCTAAGCTGACATCTATTAGATTTATTTTGTCACTTGCAGCAACGTATGACTTAGAAATTGAATAGATGGATGTGAAGACAACATTTCTTCATGGTGATCTTGAAGAAGAAATTTATGTGTCCTAGCCAGAGCACTTTGTGGAAAAAGGTAAGGAAAGACTAGTTTGCAAGTTGAAGAAATCTCTGTATGGATTAAAACAGTCTCCTAGAATGTGGTACCAGAAATTTGACAGTTTTGTTTTGTCATTGGGATTTGTAAGATCAAAATGTGATCATTGTGTATATTACAAAGCTAAAAGTGATCAAGTCCTTATTATTGCTCTCTATGTTGATGATATGATGTTCATAGGAAATAGTAAGCTAATGATTTATGATCTTAAGTCTCAGTTGTCTGCAAAGTTTGAAATGAAAGATCTTGGTGTAGTAAGGTATATTCTGGGAATGGAAATAACTAGGGACAGGAAAAATAGAAAACTTAGGCTTAGTTAGAGTAAGTATATCATGACTGTTCTAGAGAGATTTTGTATGACTGAGTGCAAGTAGCTAGTTGTTCTAGTTTTGCAAGGAACGAAGCTATCTGTTGAAGACTATCCAAAATCTCCTACTGAGATGGAGGACATGATTAGTGTACCTTATGCTAGTGCAGTTGGTAGCCTTATGTATGCAATGGTTTGTACAAGGCTAGACATTGCCCAAGCAGTGGGAGTTCTTAGTTGGTTTATGGCTAATCCTAGAAGGACACATTGGGATGCTGTGAAGAGAGTGTTTAGATATTTGAAGGGTACTTCAGACTATGCTTTGTGTTACCATGGGAACTTGGTTGAATCATATAGGACTCTTAGTATTTGAGGTTATGTGGATTCTGATTGGGCAGGGGACATTGACAACAAGAGATCCACTAGTAGATATGTTTTCATGATGAATGGTGGTGTAGTGAGTTGGATGAGCAAGCGGTAGCTTGTAGTTGCTTTGTCCACTACAGAGGTAGAATACATGGAAACTACACATGCCTGTAAAGAAGCAATCTGGTTAAAACGTTTGTGTTCTAACATTGGTTTTGATGCAGGAAAATTACTATTTATTGTGACAATAAGAGTGCTATATGTTTGGCAAAGAATCCTACTTTCCATGCCAGGATGAAACATATAGATGTACAGTATCACTTTGTACAAGATATGGTGGAGGATGGGAAGGTCTCTTTGGAGAAAGTGGATACTCTAGAAAATGTTGCAGATGCATTGATGAAGCTTGTGACCACAGACAAATACAGGTGGTGTGCCAGTTCGATGGGTCTCTTGGCACATGAATTTCAGTAGTTTTATTATGCTCAAAAGTTGTCAGTAAGGTATTCATCAAGTGGGAGATTGTTGGAATATTTACCTCAATCCATACTGACATGTAACTCTTGGAGGGAAAAGTTGTTGTGACATTAATCATGTCTGGCCGACTAACTATTCTGAATCCTTTAAAATGTTCCAAGTCACTGAGACAAGGTTGGTGTCTTTCAGAATGAACTATCGCTGTGACAAGAATCATTCAGTGTGACCTTTTGTCGAAAGGAGAACTCTGGCTGATAGTATGTTCTTATCGGGCTTCAGGAGACTCACAGCGACTGGGGTCTTCAGGGTGACTTGATCACTTGGTATGAAGTCCCAGCAACTGAAGGGAATCTCACAGATAGATCATCGGGCTAACACAGGGGCTTCGATAAGATGTCCCAGTGAGAATGGAAGGTCATGCCGATAGGGACACAACTAAAGTCATTGGAGTAGCTCAAGGTGATCGGTATGAAGTCTTGGTGACTTAGAAAGTCTCACCAATAGTCTTCAGTAAGACATGGTTGCTCAGAGTGAGGTCTTGGCGAAGGCCAAATGTTTTGCCAACTCGGTAAGACATGGGTGCTCGATGTGAGTTCTTAGCGAAAGACATAAGTCTTGTCGACTGGTGATTGTGGCGCTCAATATGACTTAGGACCTTAGTATGAAGTCCTGGTGAAAGCGATGAGTCTCGTTGACTGGTGGATGCTTCATACAACCTGAAGACTCTGTGGGAGGTCTTGGCGAGAGTAAATGTCTTGTCGACTGTCAGGTGCTTTGGTGAAACTTGGGGAGACTTGGCGAAACCTCTTGGTGAATGGAAAGTCTTTCTGATGGAAAAGTTGAAGTTGTTGTGACTTGTGAGCATCGGTATGAGTCTTGCCGATGAGAAATCTCTTGTCGATAGGAATGCATTGGATGTCGACGGTTTCAGCATGACTTATGGCATTCGTTATATCATCTTGCTGACTGTTGGGACTTACACCAATATTGATATGAAGACTTTGTGGCATCGAGGAGACACTGTTAGTGTCTCACCGATATGCCAACAAAGTTGAATGCCTTTGACCATATTGACCATCCTATGTGGAGCCTCATGGACCAATCAGAGGAAGCGAATTTTTAAATGGATGGCAGTTATATTTTTGCAACAATTGCATCGCTGGAGCTGAACTGCATGCAGGGAAAAATCAACACTCAAGAGGAAACTTTCTATGATGGGTCAATGGTGGATAAGGATGAAATGAAGATAAAAATCATAATGTGATAAGATTTAAGAGATTGATTTTGAGTTTTGAAGATGATCAAATTGTTGAGAGAATTTTTGTAACTGGATGAATAGTGAATGAAGCTATTGTGAACTGATACCAGAGAGTTGTATCTTTGCATTGTATGTATTTTTTGTTACTGTAATACCAAGAGATTCAACTTGGTGTGGTGGGTTTTTTCTTGAAAGGGTTTCCCACGTAAATCTGTTGTTCATTGTCTTTGAGTATCTTCTTTTATTCTGTAAATCTTTCATGTGTGTCTTAATTGGATTGTATTTTGAAAATTAAAAGTATTGTCTACTTACTTCCTTGTGGTTTTGACGTTAGGAAAGTTTCTTCTGCACCATTTCTTTCCTTACAATCTCAAGTTTTTGGCATGATCAAACTCATCCATCATCAATACTAGATATGTTATGAGACATAGGATTGGGCTTGGTATTTATGAAAATCATATTAAACATTGGCTAGACATAACACAACTTGAGATGTATATGAACTTTTGTAATATATATCCTCATATAAATATTTGGAAAACAATGTTTGAAAGGTTAAAGCCATATTATGTGAAGATAAACAAGTTTTTGAAAACTTGTTGTCATTATCATATTGAATTTAATCTCTACTATTAGGTGTTTTGAAAGATGAGAGAAGAAAGTTATGTTTTTCAAAATGAACCTCCTAAACAAGTAAGTTTGTTCATAAAGGATATGTTATATGATCATGAAAATGGACCTCAAATAAAGTGCATAAAAGGAATTTGTGAAACATGTGAAAATTTGGATAAATTTCCTTCAAGAAATGAAGATACTGACCTAACAAAGACAACAAATTTCAAGAGGTACAATTATGTAAAGTTTCAAACAAATTTTGGGAAAGAATCCACAAGGTTAAACTATGTAGAAGAGGAGATTCCTATTGGAAAATTTATGGAAGATTTTCAAAAATTGATACAACCATACATACAACATTCCTTTTTTTCTAAGTGGCAAGCACAACAATTTCAAACATTGAGAGATAATTTCCCACTTCAAACAATTCTATCAGTAGTTGACTTTGCAGAAAATTACTCTTTTGTACATCAAAAGGAGATTCAATCAGAGTATTACTTTTCAAAGTAGATCACCATTATGGTTCATGTGTGTTATTGACATGAACAATCAAAATTGTATGGTGTTGAGAGTATCGATGAACAATGAATCATTATGATAGAATATTAATTTTATATTAGTGATGATAAAGAGCATGACACAATTTTTGTACAACATTGCTTTACAATTTTTTTGAGAATTTGAGAAGCAGGGGTGTAAAATTTAAAAAGCATTTTGTATGGTCAAATGAATTTGCAGCACAATTCAAATCTTCACTGCCATTTTATGCACTTTCTAGATATCATAAAATCTTCAAAATACCACATGTTTGGAATTTTTTTGAGAGTGGGCACAGAAAGGGTGAGCTTGATGGAGCAAGAGCTTGCATCAATTGTGCTTTAAGAAATCATCAAATGAGTTATTCAAAAGATCATATAGACAATTCACATGATGTTGTTGAATGGTGTAAGAAACACTTTGCATCAAATGAGGTTGACACATCTTCAAGAACAAACCAAAACATTTCACATAGAGTGTTTTGGGAGATATCGGGTATGTATAAATTACTTTTTCAAAAATTTGAATTTATTTAAATTTAAAATTTATATATATATATATATATATACATGTTTTTTCACATAAGTTTTTTGTTGTACATGTATCTAGGTGTGGACAGAAGATTGATGTATGGATGCAAGAGGATAGGAAAAACAATATCTTTGAATTGTGTTATGAGTTCAGATAGTCACCTTGGATGGACATTATACACAAGCGATTACTCTTTTTTTTGCATTAAGTGCAATGCGGGAAACTCTTATCATGCATGCAACAACCAAAAACTTGGATTTATTGGTAAATGGGATATGGTGCCACTAGTTGTTTTAGAAACATACAATGAAAATGAGGAAGAAAGATTTAAAGACATTCCTTTGATTTCAATTGATTATGACCATATTTTAGGATTGGTTAGAAAAGTTACATGTGTAAGTTTTCAATTATTTAAATATTATATATATAGTTAATGATCTTTAAAGTATAGGGACATTTCTAATTTAAAACAAAAAAAATTATGTAAATTTGGTGTACAAGAGATTTTTTTGCAGTCATAGCAGAGCCTAGAAACATAGAAGGTGTTAGCTATTATTTATTGTGTTGCATAGAAGAGAGGAATAAGCTAACACAACCTAAAACAAGTGATGGAATGTTATTTCCCATAGGTGAGTTTGAATTCAAAATTATATATATACATTTTGTTCACATGTGCACATTGCATTAAAAACATTAAATATATATTGTACAAACCTTGAGCATGAAAATGTTGTACATGTTCACATGTCTTACCTTAGGTTCATGTTTACCTTGTAGGTTTTGTTGTAGTGCAAGGAATATATCTAAAACAAGTCAAAGTTGTTCAACATGGGATTCATTTTGATGACTATCAACCTAATAACAAGGTATGTCAATATAGTCACCTAATAATTGCTACCACGCTACATCTTCATGCAGGTCCACATGCATGTGGCTGAAAAAAATGGAGACTAGATAATGATGATCATCAAAAACATTTACATGTAATCGAAGAGTAGGTTGAACAAAAATGTTTGAGTTAGATTATATCCATGATTTTCAAGTTCACTTGTACATGTATACATGTTCAAGTGAGAACTTATAGTAACTTGTACATAGTTGTAAATCATTTTGCGTAAATTCCAATTATATGTACATATTTGTTCTATGGAATTCTTAAGTTCAAGAACCTTTGATTTCATTTGAAAGTTCAAAGTTGCATTTATAGCATCATCTCTCACTTTTTTTTTCTTGCATGTAAACCCATATATATGCTCTCAATACCTGTTTGAAACCTAGTGAAGTTTTTTAAAGTCATTTTTCCTAAATTACAATTATATACAACTAATATTTGTTCCATGGAATTTGTAAGTTCAAAAATCTTTGATTTCATTTGAAATTTCAACTCCACTTATATCTAGAAAAGTTATTATAGAAGGGGATACAATTCTATAGAGAGAGAGAGGTATATATACTAGCACTTGGACATAAATGAGGTTCAAGGAATATGCAGATAGAAAACTAAATGTATGTTAATATGTTAGAGAGTATGCATTTTGGATGTGCTGCAAATTCTAGTTGCATGTGGTGCAATTAAACAATTAATAATAAGTGTTAAATAATGGAATGAAATATATTTAGACATATCTAGATTTTTTCTTTAAAGAAATTAAGTATTATCTAATTATAAAATTTTTGCACACAGATTTAAAACATAAATCAATGCAAATACAAAAAGAAAGCTTCCATCAAATTGACAAAAAATACTGCAAATGGAAATAGAAAGTTCCCATCGAGTTTCCAAATCAATATTTATATGAATTCTATGTGAAAAGTGATATTTTGGAGGATTTTACCTAATATTTAAAGGATTTTACCCTCTACCTTAAACTCTCAACCCTCAACCGTTAAACCCTATACCCTCAACCCAATACCCTCTACCCTTTACTCTCTACTCTAAACCCTTAAACCTTCTACCCTTTAACCTTAATCCTCTACCGTCTATCCCTCCCCCTCTCTCAAGTCTCTCCATCCTACCCCCTCTCCCTCTCTTAGGTCTCTCTCTCACTCACTCACTCACTCCTATCTCAAGCTCCCCTCTACCCTCTACCCTTAACCCTTAAACCCTAAACCATTAAACCCTCTACCCTCTACTATTAACCCTCTACCCTATATCTCTCTCCCACTCCTTCCCTCTCTCTCTCTCTCTCTCAAGTCTCTCCCTCCTACCTTCTCTCCCTCTCTCCCCTCTACCCTTAACCCTTAAACCCTAAACCCTTGTACCCTCTACCCTCTCTATATCTCTCTCTCTCTCTCTCTCTCTCTTAAGTCTCTCCCTCCACCTCTCCCCTCTCCCCTCTACCCGCAACCCTTAAACCCTAAACCCTCTGTGCCTCTCTGCCTCTATCTCTTTCCATCTCTCTCTCTCTCTCTCTCTCTCTCTCTCTCTCTCTCTCTCTCTCTCTCTCTCTCTCTCTCTCTCTCTCTCTCTCTCTCAGGTCTCTCTCTCTCTCACTCACTCCCTCTATCTCTCTCCCCTCTACCCTTAACCCTAAACCATTAAACCCTCCACCCTTAACTATCTCTCTCTCAAGTATCTCCCTCCTATCCCCTCTCCCTCTATCAGGTCTCTCTCTCTCACTCACTCCTATCTCAAGCTCCCCTATACCCTCTACCCTTAACCCTTAACCCTCTATCCTCTACCCTATATCTCTCTCCCACTCCCTCCATTCCTCTCTCTATCTCAAGTTTCTCCTCCTAACCCCTCTCCTCTCTCTCTCCTCTCCTCTACTACCCTCTCTCTCTCAAGTCTCCCTCTCCCTCTCCTCTACTCCTATCTCTCTCCCCTGTCTACTACCTCTGCCTTAAGACTTAAACCCTCTACCCTTAACTCTTAAAGAAATAAACCCTAAAACCCTTTATCCTCTACCCTCTACCCTTGCTCCCTTAAACTCTATACCCTCTACCCTAAACCCTTTAACTCTCTACCCTCTACTCTTAACCCTATACCCTTTATCTCTATCCCACTCCCTCCATCTCTCTCTCAAGTCTCTCCCTCCTACCCCCTCTCCCTCTCTCAAGTCCCTCTCTCTCACTCACTCCCTCTATCTCTCTCCCTTATACCATTAACCCTTAAACATCTACCCTCTATCTCTCTCCCACTCTCTCTCTCTCTCAAGTCTCTCCCTCCTACCCCCTCTCCCTATCTCAAGTCTCTCTCTCACTCACTTATTCTATCTCAATATCCCCTCTACCCTTTACCCTTTACCCTTAAACCCTCTACCCTCTATCTCTCTCCCACTTCCCTCCCTCCCTCTCTCTCTCAGTCTCTCCCTCCTACCCCTCTCCCTCTCTCCTCTCTGCCCTTAACACTTAAACCCTAAACCCTTGTACCATGTACCCATCTCTCTCTCCACTTCCCCCTCTCTCTCAAGTTTCTCCCTCCCACCCCCTCTCCCCCCCTCTCCTCTCTCCAAGTCTCTCTCTCTCTCACTCACTCCTCCTTCTCTCTCTCCTCTCTACCCTTAAGCCTTAAAGCCTTAAACCCTCTACCTCTACCCTCTACCCTTAACCCTTTAAACATTTAAACCTAAAACCCCTCAATCCTCTACCTTACACCCCTTAAACCCTATACCTCTACCTTAACCCAAACCCTTAAACCCTCTGCCTTCTCTATCTCTCCCACTCCTCTCTCTCTCTCTCTCAAGTCTCTCCCCCCTACCCCCTCTCCCTCTCTCACATCTCTCTCACTCACTCCCTCTATCTCTCTCCCCTCTAGCCTTAACCCTTTCTCTCCCTTTCTCTCCTTCTCTCTCTATCTCCACCCACTCTCTATCTCTCCCCATCTTTCCCTCCCTCACTCTCTCCCTTACCCCCTATCTATCTCTCTATCTCTACCTCTCTCTCCCTTTCTCTTCCCATATATCTCTCAATCTCTCTCTCTTCCCATATATCTCTATCTCCCCCTACTTCTTTCTCCCTTTCTCTATCTCCCCCTATTTTTCTCTCCCTCTCGCCATCTCTATTTACCTATCTCTAATTCTCTTTGTTTTTCTATCTCTTTGTCTCTCTCTCCATATCCTGATATTTTACCTACCAATTTTTTCTCATCCCTAATGTTCATAGCACATCATTCATTAATTAGTTATCAAAAAACTCTAAAATGATATTTACAATTCCTATGTCAAAGTATTGTTTGTTGATTACCTTTCTCAATCAATTGCATATTTTAATTATACGGCGAACAAGCACTACCTCATTATTGATGAGGGAAAATAATATTTGAAAAATATTATGTTTAAACTAAGCATTTTATATTTAAACTAAATATTTTCTTTTTTATAAATTATAATATATTATTATTTTTATTTTAAATTTTGTTTATTTATAATTTTATATTTATTTACACAATATATTTTTAATGTATTTAATTCAAAATTATATTGATATTATAATATTTATTGTAATTATTTATAATATATATGTATATAGTATATTATTTATAATTATTAATAATATATGTGATTTATATATTATTAATAATTATTACATAGATATATTATATATTATAGAGATTAAAAACTATATTATTAATATTATATATTATAAAATAAAACTATTGCAAACATGGGAAAAAATTAAAATAAAATGGATTCATCAGTAGGGGGTTCGAGCAGACATCAACTAAGAGTCTGCTCAAACAAGCCTGCCAATATTTTTTTATATTATTTTGAATAGGTTCAATTGAACTAGGGTTCAATCAAACCCATATTATATCAAATGGTTTTTAAGGGTTTGAGTGAACACTGGTTCACTTGAACCCCCCTTTTCCCCCCTTCTCCCCCTTAGGCACCAAAAAAGTCCAAAATTTTACTCTTTGAAGCTTGAGTTGAGGATGAAAATGGAGGAGACTTCACAAACCCAAATAGATGATGGTATTCCTCAGAACAAGCTATCCAAAAAATATAATTTTAATATGTTTTGGTTGTATTATGTATTTTCTTTTTAGTTTTATTAAACATAGGGTTTTCACCAAAAATCAAGCTCTCTGTTCTACACGTGGAAAAATAGAAGATTATAAAAAAAAGTTGAAAAATATGAGTGCACTAGATATTGAAATCCTCGATCCAACAAAAAAAAACTGAATTTTGATACATACAAAAAAAAATTATGCGTTATATGGTCCACCTATGTTTGAATTGTAATTGGTTTGACTTTGAAACTTGATTAAAAAAAAAAAATTCAATAAAACACTATGAAACCAATTGGAAGCACTAGATATTGTAGTTAAAAATCTAAATTAAAAAATAATAATAATAATTTTATCCTTCATAGAAAAAAAGTAATGCATTATACGATGAGTGTCGCTCCTTAAAAATGTTGTTTACTGAAAAAAACTAGTTTTCAAAGGAGATGGAAAAAGAAGTGCAATCTAATTCCAAAAATTTTGAAAAATATATATTTAGAATCTACAGACAAAATGTCACAAATCACTAGTTTCCATCATCTTCAAATTCCTCATGGTTTAGTTGCTATAGGTGCCCAAAAGTGAAGATTTAGTTAGAAAAAAATATTTCAATGTCTAGTTTGGCCAAAAATTGTACACCAGTACTGTGGGATCACCCAACTTTTTTAGGTGTTATGGATAAATTTCGAGGTGTTCTCTTTTTCATGGTTTCAACTTCATCAATTCAGTCATGCAACTATTGTAGCTCTTTTAAGTGAAATTAATAAATTTGGGGTGTTCTCTTTTACATAGGTTATGCTTCATCAACTCATTTAGGTAAATATTAGAGGTTTTCTTGTGTGCCATAGATAAATTTGGGGGTGTTCTCTTTTTCATAGGTTCTTCATCAATTCAGTCATTCAACTATTGTTGGTTGTTTGAACACTTTTCTATTTTAAACTACAAATTTATTTTGATGGTCTATTATTACTTGCATCAATCCATATAATGAAAGTAATTTTAGAACCTTAATGTGACACCGCTCTTGCAATATTAAGGTTTACAATTCAATATTATAATAAGATTTCACAATAAGTTGAAGTCAATATTACCATTATTCTAATATGGTAATGTTAGTGTAGGTGATTGTGTATGTTCACACAAGTATCAATTTTTTCTTGCTAATGTCAATATGAAGGGTCCATAAATGTTTGTTGTTTCTTATATTCTTAATTTTAAATTTAGTGAACTTGTACCTCTAGAAACCAAACATTAGGGTTATATTTACACATATTATCATGATTTTTGATATGTTTAAGAAGATCTATTCAAATTAACCAATTTTAACTTGCCCTATGAAACCCACCCTCATCTCTTTCCACCGACTTACTTCTCCACAACTAAGTAGTGATATACTTAACCCATAACAAAATTTGTGAATAAATTTTGTTTTCATAGATTATGTTGCTATATTCAAATACCAAGAGAGAACATGACTTGTTTGTTTTCCTATACATGTTAACTTTTATTAAATTATACATATTATGTAAAGGTATTATAACTTATGAAGTACCTCTATTTATGATTGTCTATTTAACCATTAAAGAGTAACAGTTTGCCACCCTTTCATTATAGTTGCTTGCATTAATCAACCACTACCCCTGCTAATTCTTTTGTACATTCATGTTTAATGTGCATTCATTCCCATTACCTCCACAATATGCAACACAAATTCCTAGTTGATAGTTGTGTTTCCCTTGTATACAATTTTAAGTGTAGTTCCCAGTTTGTTGTGCATGATTATGTGAATATTGTACATGCCTATCAAATATGACATTTGTTAAGCTCTGATGCCTATCAGATATGAGATTTGTTAAATTTTGGCTTACTATTTTTCATCCCTTTGCTTCAATTTTTCCTTCATTACAATCATAGGTTAACAATATTGCTTTGTATATATGTATACATATATACACAAATATATATATGTGTGTGTGTACATATGTGTATACATATATTTTGCATGTGAATCACTTTTACATTGTCTAGGCATTGGCACTACTTTGCCAATAGTTCAAATGTGTAGATATCAACATGTATTACTATATTGTAGAAAAAAGGAAACTTGCTTGACATGGGAATAATTAATGATAAATTGGACTTAATGAGGCCTTGATTCAGGTGTTGTGAGGCATTTTATTCATCCACACTAGGTCTTGGACCCTTACAAATTGAATAACATGCATTTAAAGATGTCTTGTGAAGGTGTTGTAAAGTGTTATAAGATACTTTCACACTTTTATAGACTTAATAAACTAATTTCCCCCTAATTCAACATTATAAAATTTGATTAATGACATTTTCAAATCAATCTAGAAGGCTTGTAAAATGAGCTTAATGTTAAACTAGTGTTGCAATATGTCTTGCACATTCACATTGGTTCTTATGCCTTCTTAGGTTGTGTGGACCTCATTTTAGTGTTGTAAAGTGTATTTAATCACACTTTCATATTGAATTTTGTATCCCAATCCCTAATTAACCTTTACATCATCATTAATAAGCCCCTATTAACCCATAGTGCATCCCAAGGCAATATTTGATGAAATACTTGACAAAGTCACAATCTAAACCATATTTCTTAACTTCTTGGCATCCTAGCTATCAAAATGGCCCCTGTGGGATCCATTTTCCATCCATGGTGAATCAGTCCCATCCAAGTGGGACCCATTCACCATGGGTACTGAATGAGTCCCATTTGGCTCATTTTTTACCTTTGAGCAAATTTTTTTGGAATTTTAAGTTTAATTTTACTCCATTTCGGTCTTAGGGATCTAATTTTTGGGATAATATGGTGAATTTACTATTAAATAAACTCTCTAAACCCTAAATCAAATTCATTCTTCATTATTCATCCATCATTCTTCCATCTCAAATCAAGCAAGCTAGGGTTTTATCATTTCAAGTCATTAAGCTAGCAATTTTCATACATTCAAGGGCATATTCTTCATGTTTTTTTGTATAATTTCAAGATAAAACATCATGGAAAGGTAATAAACTCCATTATAGCATGTTTCATTCCATTCTTTCATCATTTTGGTTTAATTACCTAAAAGGGGTTTGACCAAGGCAAACCCCCATGCCCTAACATTCAACATTCCTCTCTCTTGTCTTGTGTGTGTAGATTTAGGAATCTTGGAAGCTTGGAAATAATTGAAGATTGCATTTCGATTTTTTTTAGGTCTTCTCTTCATTGATCAAGCCAAAACATTAACAAAAACTCACTTTCAAGTTCAGAAATCAGTGTTTCATAAGCAAACACCTATAGGAAGCCAAAGTGCAGACTGAGAGCTCATGTTTCCTCTTTTGAATATTTAGAAATTTAAAATTGGAATCATTCATTATTATTGGTGAATGAGTCTCATTTCTAGGCCTTAACAGGGTTTTTTGCATTTCTAGATACCCTTTTGTCCTAAACAGGTTCTGACTTAGTTTCACATAACTAAGACTAATTCACCCAGAATGGCGAATGAGTCCCAATAGGCTAAATTTCCATCATCAACAACATTTCAAGTTTCATTTCCATCCTCCTTCTAGATCCTAGGTGCATATTTTCAATTTGGTTCATTTCTATTCAGTTTTGTAATCATTTCTAGGTGTTTTTTGCATATCATAATGTGTTTTCCAACAACTTACATTTCTCTAGTTTTCATTCAATAAACAATATCATTATTTAGTTTCATGAATTTATTTGATCTAATCTAGGCATATTTCATCTATATTTCATTGACTTTGAGTGTAGACATGAGCATTTTGGCCCTTCTTTCTCCTTTTAGGTGAAAAACCCTAAAAGCACTAGAAAGGATTGGGGTGCCAAAAATCTATGGTACATTTTGGTGAACCTACTTTTTGAACATCTTATCTTCTAATTTGGAGTCCATTTTCATTCTATTCCTAGCTTGCATTGAATTTTCATTCAAGTTACATTGGTTAATTTGCATCTAGGGTTTCAAAAATTTTGCATTAGAGAAAAGGTCATTTAGCTTACATTTTTGCATATAATTTCCTTAAAAATCCCTGAAATTCTAAATCTCCATTTTAGGTCTACATCACACAACATCAAACACATAAAAAATAATTCAAAATTTTTGAAAATTTTGCAAAAAAATAGTACTGGGACTCATTCGCCATGCTAAGCAAATCAGTCCCTATTCAGCTTTTTAACTAACAGTTAGAGCATCAAAAACCTCATTTATGTACCTCCTCAGCCTCCTAGTACCATATACTATAAGTCTGGATAGTTTCTGGAACATTTTTTTTATGCATCTAGCTCAAAAACATCATTTTAGATTACTCATTCTTTAAACCACTTCATTTGCAAAAACCATTAGATCTAAAAATGATTACATTTATGCAATTTTGTATAACATTGATAAAAGTAATTTTCACTTTTTCATATACAATATTTCTATTCATACAACTTTTCATAAGTTTGATAAAAGTGATTTTCATTCTTGCATGTACATTCTTTGCATTCTTCAAATCTTGCATATATTGGATAAGAATGTTGTGTACCTTTGCATATACATTGTTCATATTGTTGAAACCTTACATGAAATGGTTACATGTTATTTTCATTTTTATTCAAACAATGGTAGTACCTTACATATTTAGACATGTTAAGAAAGATTTCCTATCCTATGAGAGTGTTTTTGTGAAAGATACTACATCCTTGGACATTCCTAATGATCATATTTATTCCTCTCCCAATATCTCTCCTACTAGTGATGAAGATATTTTGGTAGAAGAACCAATTCATGAGATTTTTTAGAATCCTATTTGTTTCTCTCCTCTTACCTCTCTTAGTGGAGAAGACATTGATAAACAAGACAATACAACCATAGGTACTCATGACAACAAAATTTTTCCTTCTTCTAGTATCTCTCCTAGTTATGAAGTAGATACTTTGATGTTAGACAACACAATTGATGAAGGTCATGAATATCTTAGTTGTCCCCCTTCACCTTGTGAAACCCATCTTGAGAAACAATATTCAACCATTGATCACTCCCCTACTTGTGATGAATACCATTTAGAAGAACCAACCTATGAATGTTAGAAACATTCGGTTTGTTGTTCTCCTAAAAAATCTCCTCCTAGGTAACCTATCATAATGCAAGACAATCATAAAGTAGCATTTGAATCCCCTTCACCAACATATCATGCCAATAAAGACAAAATTCTTGAGGTTATGACAACACAAGTGGAATCTCCTTGAATTAGTGAGCTTCCTAAGTCACCTTCCATTAGTGAATCACACAAAAAATTTAGAGATGTCTTGAAATTCATGATGTAATCTACTCATAATAATGTTTTGTAGTTGCTAAGTTGTAACTTAGTGACTCAAACATATAGTGGAACACACAACACTCCTACACCATTACCTTTTCCTTAAAAAGTGCCTAATGTTGAAGAGCTTAAAAAGACTCCTGCTAATATATTTGCATGGGAACTCATTCAACGCTCACCAACAATCAAAATTATTTTTCATGAAATGTTGCAAATACAGAAGGAAGAGATCCAATCTTACATTAAATTGAATCATGTAACATCCCCCTCTCATCCCATGCAAGCCACCCAGTCATAAATCACATTCCCTAAACATGAATTACACTCACTCGAGATTCAAAACAAAAATGATCCCTTGATGATAAAGGTAATCATTAATGAACTTTAATTAGGCACACTCTCATTGAAAATGGAGCATAAATTAATGTTTGTAGCATGGACCTCCTACAAAAACTTGTCATGAAAAAAAATCTCATTCAACTTAATAATGTTCATATTCGTGGCTTTGACAATGTTAACAAGAAACAACTTGGGATGATCACATTACCTATTAAGGTCAGACTTGTAGTGTTTCCTACCTCTATTCATATCATGTAAGGACCCCTTCCATACAATCTTCTCCTAGGGAGACCATGGATTCATGCTATGAAAGGAGTCCCATCTACCCTTCACTGTGTCATGAAATTTGAATACAAAAAAAGGATATACACAATTGATGTAGATGAGTGAATCTATGCATCAACTAATCACAACACTTCCAACTCCCCTAATCCTTTCATTCCTAGATCAAAACTTGAACCTATACAAGTTGATGCTAATTCTTCACCTATAACAAAACTCTTTCGTGATAATTGGGGGTCATTAGATTCTACACCTCCTTTCCATAACATTTCCAAAATCTCATCCTCATGGTCCAAAGAGTCATAAAAATGATTCATTTTCAAACACAAGCTCTAGTGGTGATTGGATTTTCAAACCTACCTTTAAGGGAGGGTACACAATATCCCACTCTCAACCCAAATAGCCTTTTGTTCCATTCACTCAACTTAGTTCTTCCAAATCACCCCATGGTGGTGATGGGTGCCATATAACTCCCATCCCTCATGAAGCAATGACACATAAAATTAAAAAAGGATTTGTGTTCTTGTAAAGAAACCAATCCTTCTCACAAACACACACCCTCTTCATCTAATTTGGAATATTGTTATGGTATCAGTTACAATCTTCCTCCTATACATGGATGCAATGAACACATGAAAAAAATTGGAATATCATACTCTTTCAAGAAAGATCTAGGGGTATCTCCCTCTCAGACTTTGCACGACAAAATTCAACATCTAACGAAGTGTGGTGCTCTTCCTTGTGCTAGAGCACCTAATTCCTCTATCTAATACTTCCTTTCATCCATTTCAGGCTCAATTTTGTCCTACACTAAGTGGGGAGAAAGGGGTTTGATAGCCTTGTCCTCGTATGTCACGTGTTACTGTCTCTTTTGACTAGTCATTAACCTTTCATGAAAGTATAAGAGAAAGCTTGGGATATGCATGACATGTCTTAAGATTGGCTCACATGTGACATACTACCTTTCTTCATGATGTGGCTTATTGAAAACATATTACTTAGCATAGGAGTTTTTGGATAAGCTCTCATAACCTCTTCTACTTTAAAGAAATTACTCATAGTACTGGTGTAAGCAATCGCTTTAAAGTGGGGGGCATAGATCACCACTCACATTTCATTGTGTGATTTTATTTTTCTTGCAATTTCCTCTCTTGGCAGCATTAGGTACAATGTTACTCAGGATGATAGCTTGCACTTGTCCTCTCTTGGAAACAAGATGAGATTGATTGCACTTATCCTCTCTTGGAGACATTGAGCATGATTATCCCTAAGATGAGACATTGCACGAATTAAGAAAAATCCCTTTGAAAATTCCTTACACTATTCTACATTAACAATGTCTATGAGTCTCAAGCATATGAAATTTTGCTTACATTGTAGAGCTCAAAAATAATTTTCCTTTGTGGTGCCTTGTTAAATTTATCAGGAGGTATAACTTTTCTGAGGCACGAATTTCCCCATAGCCACCTATATATTTGAGTGCATACCAACTAGCGTATGTTTTTCACCTTTGGGATTTCTCACCACATGGAAAATCAAAAATTTTGTGGCCCTAGATTGAGTATTTTGTGGACTTCTCACCCGACAGACAACCAAGAGTTCCATCACCCCAGAGTGAGTATGCATTTTCTTTCTGGAACAAGCAAGCCTAGATCTAATCAACAACTAGTTGGACAAATGATCAAAGCTTGATCCCCCTTTTCATTTTCATCTTTCTTTTTCTTTCCATCGCATGATTATGTATCTTGATGGTTTGACTTAGGATCTTCAATCCTAGGGGATTGACTTCCTTCTTTATCTTTTTCATTCTTTTTCATTTTCATCTACACTCGAATCTCTCTTGAATGTCTACTTTAGTGTAAGTTTGAAGCAAGTTCATCCTCTCACTAAAGTGGGGGCTAAATGTACTATAGAAAAAAGGAAAATTGCTTGACATGGGAATAATTCATGATAAATTAGACTTAATGAAGCCTTGATTCAGGTGTTGTCAGGCATTTTATGAATCCACACTAGGTCTTGGACCCTTGCAAATTAAATAGCATTCATTTAATGATGTCTTGTAAAGGTGTTGTAAAGTGTTGTAAGATACTTTCATGCTTTTCTAGACTTAATAAACTCATTTCCCCCTAATTCAACATTATAAAATGTGTTTAATGACATTTTCACATCACTCTAGAAGGCTTGTAAAATGAACTTAATATTAAACTAGTGTTGTAATGTGTCTTTCACATTCACATTGATTCTTGTACCTTCCTAGGTTGTGGACCTCATTTTAGTGTTGTAAAGTGTATTTAATCACACTTTCATGTTGAATTATGTTTCCCAGGCCCTAATTAACCTTCACATCATCATTAATAGGCCCCTATTAACCCATATTGTGCATCTTGATGTAATATTTGATGAAATACCTAACAAAGTCACAATCTAAACCTTATTTCTTAACTTCCTAGCATCCTAGCTATCAAAATGGCCCCTATGGGACCCATTCACCATCCATGGCGAATCAATCCCATCTAGGTGGGACCCATTCACCATGGGTGGTGAATGAGTCCCATTTGGCTCATTTTTGACCTTTGAGTAATTTTTTTTGGAATTTTAAGTTTAATTTTACTTCATGTCGGCCTTAGGGATCTAATTTTTAGGATAACAAGGTGAATTTCCTATTAAAGCAAATCTCTAAACCATAAATAACATTCATTCTTCATTATTCATCCATCATTCTTCCATCTCAAATCAAGCAAGCTAGGGTTTTATCATTTCAAGTCATTAAGCTAGCAATTTTCAAACATTCAAGGGAAAATTATTCATGTTTTTCTATAGAATTTCAAGATCCAACATCATGGTAGGGTAATCAACTCCATTATAGCATGTTTCATTCCATTCCATTCTTTCATCATTTTGGTTTAATTACCTAAAAGGGGTTTGACCAAGGAAAACCCCCATGCCCTAACATTCAACATTTCTCTCGTCTTGTGTGTTTGCAAATTTAGGCATCTTGGAAGCTTGTAAATCATTTAATATTGAATTTTAATTTTTTTTAGGTCTTATCTTCATTGATCAAGCCAAAAAATCAACAAAAACTCACTTTCGAGTTCGGAAATCAGAGTTTCAGAAGTGAGCACTTGTAGGATGCCAAAGTGCAGACTGAGAGCCACTGTTTCCTCTTTTGAATATTCAGAAATTAAAAAGTGGAATCATTCACCATCAATGGAAAATAATTCCCACTTCCAAGCCTGAACAGGGTTTTCTGCATTTCTAGATACCCTTTTGTCCAAAATGGGTTATGACTTAGTTTCACAAAACTAGGACTAATTCGCCTAGAATGGTGAATGAGTATCAATAGGAAAAATTTCCAGCATCAACAACATTTCAAGTGTCATTTCCAGCCTCCTTCTAGACCCTAGGTGCACATTTTCAATTTGGTTCATTCTTGTTCAATTTTGCATTCATTTCTAGGTGTTTTCTGCATATCACAATGTGTTTTCCAACAACTTGCATTTTTCTAGTTTTCATTCAATAAACAATATCATTCTTTAGTTTTTTGCATTTATTTTATCTAATCTAGGCATATTCCATCTATATTTCATTGAATTTGAGTATAGAGATGAGAATTTTGGCCCTTCTTTCTCCTTTGAGGTGAAAAACCCTAGAAGTGCTAAAAAGGATTAGGGTGCCAAAAATCTATGCTACAATTACCATAGAACAATAATTAATAGTTCTACTTTCTTACAATTCAAAGGGAATTGTGGGAAAGTGTAACATAGGTTACCATTAGAAAGGTTGTGGGAAAATCAAGTCTCCCTAAAGCATTACTAAATACAAAAATTACCAAAATCCATTCATACATGTCACATGTGTTTGTCATCCCAAACATAAGCATAAGAGTAACACTTCAGTCCATCTTTCCAAACAAAATGACATAAATTTAAGATTTCAGCCATAAAGCAATTGGCCCTACTAACAAACACATCCTTGTTAATAACTTTTTCATCATATAGGCATGTAATTGTAGTGCCAACAACAATTAAATCCTTTTTTACATGACACTATACCTTCCTATGAGGTGGTAGCAATAGAGAGACATGATTTTTCAAAATTTTATGTACGGTCAACTATTCTACCCAAGATAGTTTAACACTATCGAGGTTCTCAAGAAACCATGTCTCCTTATTGCATATGTTCGCAACTTAACTTGGAAGGTTCACATGGAGTGCCACATGGACCTCTAATTTAATAATCCTCTCATAGAGAAAAACTAATTTAGAAACCAAAAAAATCCTTCTTATCTAATTTTTAAATCATATTGCATGTGTTGAAATTTGATTTGGCTAAGGTGTCAAAAAATTGCCTATTTCAAGACATACACACATTTGAGATGTACTAAATTGTGATATGTGTTTTCTCCTAAGACCATGAAGTCAAATAATGAACAATTTTTACATGTATAATAGTTTGCTTGAAAAATTGGCTAACTATGACACTGAACAAACCAACAACATTTATATGACTGGATTGAAGAATCACAAAATATAATTGTATAAACATATATATGCATATACATATATGTATATGTATATATATATACATTGATAGATGTAACCTATGAATATACTGATATATGTGTATTTACATGACTAAATTTTGAAGCAAAACCTATGAAGCAAAACCTATGGAAAAGATGTACATATATGTATACACCCCCAAATTTATCTATGGCACCTAAAAAAGATACAATATTTTTTTTTTACTAAATTGAAGAACAACAAAATGGTTATATCTATATATATATACATATATGTATATGTATATATATGTATATATATATGTATATGTATATGTATATGTAAATGTATATGTATATGTATATATATGTATATATATGTCTATACATATATGTGTGTATATGTATATACAATTGCTTACACACATTTTTTGGCTTCATAAATTGGCTATCTATGAGACTGAATAAACCAACAATATTTATATGAATGGATTCAATAACATCAATAGAATACATATATATAAACATACATATATATGTGTGTGTGTGTGTGTGTGTGTCTATACATAAATGTATATATGTATATGTATATGTCTATATATATGTATATGTATATGTCTATTTATATGTATATTTATACATATATGTATAGGCTATTTGTATATGTATATGTATACACATATGTATATATAAAAATGCCAAAAGGGACTTTGGTATTAGAATGCAACATGTAGTGGTGGTGGGATTGAAGTTGTAGAGACCTTAAGTGAACACCTTCTTGTTCGTTTGTGAAGAAGAGTCAAGAAGATGGTAGAAAGAAAGGGGAGAAAGTTGGGGAGTTATGCGAGGTAGCATGAGCATTCAATGCATAAGCTCTCAAATTTTACTTGGGATTTCATGGAGGTAATGGGAAGGGATGCACATTAAACATGACTCTAAAGAAAAATTGGAGGGGAAGTGACCAATTAATGTGAGCAACTAAACTAAAAGGGTGGTATACTATAAAATTGTGATGTGGCCACAACGTCCACATTAGACATCATGCCACATAGCTTGTGGTGGTGGGCTCATTCATGTATCAGTCACATAGCCAAATAGGAATTATTTTGACACCTTGGCCAAATTGACTATTTACATGTGTCATAAAATCAAAGTGGGATAACTAAAAATAAAAACTATCACCAATTTAACATAACTAGAAACAAAAATAATAAATACAATACACATTGCAATCTAAACAAAATACTTTGAAAATCAAAACAAAATATGGTTGCATCTGCAAATATCATAAATTATAAATTGTCACCAATAAGGTTGTATCTATAGATATCATAAATTATAAACTGTCCAAAACATACATTGCAAATCAAAACAAAATAAGGTTACATATATAGAAATCATTGTTATTTCAATGATTGGAAAATAATTAGGATCTGTTGTAATAGAAAGTTGGTGGTTAGTTGCTTGGGGTACCAATGGAAACCATTTTCTCATCCCCTTCCAGTTGTTGTTGAGTTTTTCTTACATGAAAATGAGTTGGACTAGAAAAATGGATGCAAGTTACATGTGATGGGGTGGATGGTGAATAGTTCATATGAGTTGATATCTGTGGGATATGATATACATCCTAACTAGAATTTTGACTTATAAATTGACTACATGGGTTAAATAAAATTGGGAGAGGGTTGAATAATTCATTGTAGTGGAGTAGTGAGGGATATTGATGTTCAAAAAATCTTGGAATACTACATTATTTTGTGGCAAGGGATTAGCAGGAATTCTTAACCATATTTCTTGCTATAAATCCCTATACACCACCTCAATTTCTTTTTCCTTTCTGTCATATTCCCTTTGAAGCATATCTTACTCCATTTTGGCATCTCTATCCTTCTTTTGTTGTAGTTTTTGTTACCCTTTTTCTGTATATTGTATCTCCTTCTCTATTATGGCCTTCTCCTTCAATTCCCTCGCCACATTTTGTGTCTCCTTTTTCTCCTCATTCTCTTGTTTCTTTTGGGATTTGATCTCCTCAATATCTTTCTTAATTTCCTCTTGTTGGAGTAGCAAATTCATGTAGTCATTTGTCGTTAGGAGTTGATATTTTCTGCTCAATCGAATTTTATTATCAACACCATTGCATTTTTTGATAGATAGTGTGCATAGCTAGCTTGATGAATTTGTTGATGTGTGGAACTATTTCTATTTCTTGTGTCTACTCCAATTGTGAGACAATGTTCTACTCCACCTCAATGTCCAATACATATGATTCCTTGGTGATATCTACATTTCCTTCTAAATTTGTAGTGCCACAATCAGCATAGTAATGCATGATTTCAAGTAGGAAAAATGTAGCTGGTGGTGATGGGAAACTAAATGTACCTTTCTCTTTTTAGACATGTAAATAAATACCTAGATTCATCACTCCCTCAACAACCTAGGATGGTTTTCTTTGTTGGAAGGGAATGCTTAGACTATCATCCAATTGGTCAACCAATTTTTCCACCATGTGAGAAGTTTGTTGATCACCCACCACTTGTGCAACTAAATCGATAGGATTGTTATGATATGAATGCAATATATGTTCCTCTACCCATGATTTTGTTGTAGACTACAATTGACCATCTAGAAGATTAGAAAACAATGTTTGTGCAACATCATCTCTTGACACAACAAAACTTGAAAAGCTACGGATGTTTTGCACTACAAAAGCATCCTCACCTATGTTGACATTTTAATGTGTTGTTGGGATGCATGTCATCCATGATTGAATATGAATTGAGTTGTCATATCATGGTCCTTATAAATCCTGATTTGATATTATCAACTATTAAAGATTTTAACAATGATTTTCCACCTAGTTTTACAAGTTCTACCCTCCTCATTTCAAGGTTTGGATACCTTCCTAGCCATGATCTGCACATTCTAATTTGAAGTATGTTTTGAAAGCAGAAAACACACTCACATCTAACGGTTGTAGTGTATGTGAGGTTTGTTCTGAAAAAGTTAGTAAATCTATATCTAACCCTCTTGCTTGTTGGATAGTTGTGAGCACAACGTGAGCACAACACGACTTTGATGCCTATTGAAAATCAACAACTACCTATTGGTGGGTGACATGCCACCTAGAACTGACCATGCAAAGTGGTTCAACCATTCCATAAATAACTCCTTTGTCATCCATGCATGCAATTGGAATTCCTGCAAGCATCTAGTTCACAATTTTCAATGTAAATTTTTAAGTGTTTTTCCCCTTAAACACTTGTAAAACCTTGGAATAATCTGCTTGACATCATTAACACATCATAGAATGATTATCCATTCATGACTCTTTCGAATAATTTAGGACATGTTCCTACTACCTTTTTTGGCTAACACCCTCATGGCCCCATTTTTGTCTACCTGGATACCAATTTCATCACATTTCCAAATGTGATAAGGACCAAATGGATTTACATCATATGTTGCAGAAAATATCTTCTAGAAAGTGGATATAATAATATGTCTAAGGTTCATTGCCCTATCTTTGTCTAGGCCTTCAATTTTCTATAGCATTAGTTCTGGATGTCAGTTCTTGAAACCTATCCACCAGGACTTCCCCAAGAGCCCATTCTTGAAAGGGTGGTTCTATTTTCAAAAATTTGGGCAACCTCTTCCTTAAGATTAACAATCTTAAGGCCATGGCCTACCACAACCATTTCTTTGCAACACTTCACAATCAAAATTTATTCCTCTTCGATGAGGATAGTTGGAGGATCTTTCTTAGACATTTTTGTTAGGTTGTCTAACCATTTGGAGAGCATGGATGTTGAGATTTTCCACTTTTTTGAAGCTCCCTTTATGGACATGTCATTTTCCTCTACATCATGTAGTGCCCATATCATGTTCTCTAAAGACCATAATCATTGTTGCATTGTTACTTTATATAGTCTTTGAGGTGTAGTAACCTCCATTAATGATGCAATAGGTTGTGGATTGTTGTCCAAATCAACTGAAGGATTTTCTTCTAGGGGAAATCTAACACCTCTTCTTTGAGAGGGAAACCTTGTCATGGCTCCTTTTTTGTTACAGTAAGGGTTAGAATTCCATTTTACTTAGGAATTTGCATAGAATAAGTACAATCAAAACCAATACTATTGAAGGAAAGAAAGCACATATTTAGTTCTTTAGACAATAATACATAGGAATTTTCATATTGAATGATAGTTTTCTTTGTGTAAGATGAAAGTGATACTTGAACAAAATATTAATTAGTTGTTCACGTGTTTTCTTTTTAGTTTGTTGCATTGTCAAACATAGCATTATATATAGAGAGAGCAATATTGTTAGCCTATGATTGTACTAGAGATAAAAATAGTGAGTGGAACAACTTCAATGTGATCAACATTGGAATTCTCTGGCATATATAGAATACACATATATAATCTTACCACAAACTATGAATTGCAACTATTAACCTATGACTCTGGTGAAGGAAAACAAAACAAAGGGATGAATAATAGTCAATAAAAATAATCATATCTAATAGGCATGTATAGTATAACTATCTAGACATATCCACAAATAGAAAACTAGGAAGTACGCTTACATTGTATATAAAGGAAACACAACTATAAATCAATGGCTAAACTACAATACAAAATAAGGGAACTACACTTACATTGTACAAAAGGGATACACAACTATTAACCTATGACTGTAATGAAGGACAAAAAAATAAAATAAGGGATGAAAAATAAAATTCAGAGAACTTAACAATCTCATATCTAATAGGCATGTATAGTACATACACATACTCACATAGAACAAATTGGGAACTACAATTACATTGTAAACAAGGTAAACACACTTATTAACCTATGGATCTGCCGTAGAACAATATAAGGAAAAGGGATGCAAAATAGTAAGTCAAATTTTAACAAATCTCATACCTAAAAGGCATGTACAATATACACATACTCACTCACAACAAACTGGGAACTACATTTACATTGTATAGAAGGGAAACACAATTGTTAAACTATGACTATAATGATTACAATATAAATCCTAGGGAAACACAACTGCTAACCTATGAATGTAATGGCTATAATGAAGAACAATATAAAGCTTACAAATTAAAAACAGTAAGATTTTAACAAATCTCACATCTTTTATACATGAACAACACATTCACATGGATAAATTGTATAAATAATCTCAATATAATACATGTAGAGTAATACATGGAACAATATGGAAGCTGGTAGTCTAGATTTTGTTATGCTACCTCCTCTTCATGTTATGTCACTCAATTAATTTGTGCTTGTCACTCCTCCTTTTCTTATGTCACTCAAGTCTTCAAGAATTTCACATGGCTATTTGAATTAGGAGTTATTGTGATTTTTTTTATGCTTGTTTGATATGGCATATTAAATTCGTATCCTCTTTCAAATTTGAAATTTGAATGATATGAATTGCATATTTGATATGTTGTGGAATTTAAATTGTGATTTGATTGGTGTCGTGGAATGTTTACATTTGTTTCCATATTTTTTTTAGAAATAATAGAAGCCTTACAACTTGTTTTTGTGGATGTAAGTGGGTGTGGAGTTGAAGTGACGAGTACATGCATGGTTCATTTGGCAAGATGGGACAGACAAATGTTAATACATGTTGAAAGGGTCATGTTTGATGAGATAGGAAAATTCCTATACGTGTTAAATTGGTCATGTACTTGTGGGAAACTTGCTTATAATAAGCTATATTACATGAGTCAAATATGGGACATGTGGGTTTATATGGTGTTGACATGGCAGGCCTATTTTTTTTGGTAGTTTTCCATTATCTGTAAGGGAGTCTTGTGTTGGTGTTATAGTTGGGTTTACATGTTTATGTAGGTGGGGGTCTACTTTTACCATATGACTCTTTTATGAGCACCGAGGATTTTTTCAATGATCTATTAGAGCTACTTTAAATACAATCTAACTTGTTTGGCTGTCATTGTGTACTTATTTTGTAAATAAATAGAAACTAAAAATTGTGTATTGAATATCTAATCATTGATTGGGCTTTATTTGTTTTTTTATGCATGTTAAATTTTATCTATTAGGGGAGAGGTGTACCACTATGGTTCCCTATACATGTTAGTCCTATAGCATGTATTGGACCCCACACATATTTTGACCCCTCTCCCCTAACTTATTGGTTCATTTTTGGAGTTTAATTTGGTATCGTGCCCACTGTCCACTTTTACACTTCAATTTCAAGGTCAATTCCCATAATATTACTATTATATTATTAATGTGTTACTGTTAATATATATATATAATATTACTATTATATTAATATTTTATTTTATTTTTTTATTATGGGAAAATTAGGTTTTGATGGGGCCTCGAAACCCAATACATACAATTTTGATGGGATCTGAAACCAAATCCAAAGAGAGTAAGCTATAAACAAAGAGAAATCAACAAATTAGCAATAGCAAAACATCTACAGCCATTAGAGATAAGAAAGCCAAATCAGGCTACAAAAAAATAGGTTTGTAGGGAACCCAAAATCCAACACAAACTGGTTTTAATAGGGACCAAAAACCCTAATAAGAAATAAAAACCACCTGAATCTATAGGCAACAATCAACCTATCATAGCTAGGTTGCAACAAAATAATAACACATTGTGAAGCTTCAACAATCCTGTAACACCATCCCGTCTGAATGGAAAACCCAATCTCCACCTCAAAAGGAGAGGGCTCCCCTCTATTGAAGAAGATTATACAAGAACCCTTACCACCGAAGTCACCTCTCTCTTGATCATGCAAGCCCCACCTCAATAGGAACCAACATAAGAGGGAAGAATTTCCCATCAACTCAATAGCTTCCATCTCCACCTCAATAGGAGAGGGCTTCACCTCTAAAGTAGCAATCTCCATCTCCATAGAAGACACTGGTTGAGGAAGCCAATAGAAAAAAACTTCAATAGAAAGGGAAATCACACCATCCCTTAGCATCATGAGAATCTAGTACCAACATGAAGAGGCTAAAAAACCCCAGCCAACACACAAAAGCAACAAAATATCTCCTCCTCTCCAACAAAACATATTTCCTCCTCTAGATAAGAAACCCTTGCCATGAAATCCAAATAGGAGAAGGAGGAAAGATCACAAATGAGGGAAAAATTCACCCCCATAAGCCAAACAAACACCAAGGTCAAAAGATAAAACACTAAGTCCACCCTAGCCAACTACACACAAACATAAGCATCGACATAATCCATACCCAACCAACCAAGACCCAGGGTCTCTAAGAAATACAAAGGGAGCAACTCCTCAACTAAAAAGGCCCAAAACCAAAGGCTATCAAACCACCCTTCAAAGAAGAAAGCAACATGTTGATTGCCATCATAGATTGAACATGTAACACCCTACCTTGGTTACCGTTAAAACAAAGTGTAAAGATTAAAATTAACTGAACAATTTTTTTTAAGATATTTAATTTACACAATTGCCATAAGATTTCCAAGATGACGTTACTTAATCCTAATAAATAATCTCAGCACATTATCATAATCATAAGTACAAATTTAATGTCATGAATGTTCCAGTTTACAAAATTTAATACAATCAAATATCCATATGTCTAGATTACAAGTGAGATTTCAATGAATCTCAATACATCAAAATGATTGTACAATATGAACACTCTTATATAAGAGGTAAATATACAAAGCAGGAAGTGATCATATCACAACTGACATCCATATCCACGAACATGCTCCGCATCAACAGTCACAAACAATGAAGTAACTAGAACCAACTACAAGCATAGGATCATCTGCATGAAAATCCAAAGAGGATAAAGCACGGTTTCCTCCCAACCATGTGGAACCCGAAGGTCCACTCCCTCCGTGCTAGGAGATAATGACAAGTCCAAAAACAATGAAGATAGAACATTACGTTTATGTGGTATGCAATTCACATCACGACATAACGATAACAAATCATAACATAAAACTCTCAATGTCAAAACATAACTAAAAGAAATCTAAATACAAAGATCACCACCATGGTATAGACTAAGAGTGTCATCACACTGTCGGGATAGGTTACCCTGGTGAATCTTCCTATACTACCGGCCCTCTCCATCAGTTACCCTGGCAGTCTCTACCAATTCCTGACCCCTATGCAGACTAATGTGGAGTCATTTCATCTTTCAAGAGGACAAGATGGACGACTTGCCATTCCAAGCCTTCTCAGCCTTTTCTCAATCTAAACAAGCATCAAGAAAGTAGGCGAGGAAATGTTTTATCTGAATTAGTGTTTACAACTACCCATCCCCTAATATATTAGTTAGGTTTTCACTGAATTAACACACCTACTATAGGTTACCCAAACAATCCCTTAAGAATATCAGCCCCTACCGCAAGTCACTCTTTCTATAACATGACTCAACATAAAATTCTAGGGGTAGCTACCAAGCATAAAATCCACAACCACAAAGGTTTACATCTTCCACTAGGATCAGACCATAGTCTCCAATAGGTTTCTTAAGATAACAAAATTACAAGCTATACCCCCAAGTAAAACAAACATGGTAGTTAGAGCAACATAAATTGAAGTATATTAAACAGTTTGTCGATTTGAGTTTTACTTTCCTAGTCTTAAAGAAATAAAGCAAACATCACCAACCTTATATATATATATATATATATATATACAACTAATAATTTCATTAAATCAATCTCAATGAATTGAAAATTTCTGATTAACAAACTATGGAGATTAACATAAACTAAAGTGTGTTAAGTTTACATTACGAATCTCACTTCACTAGTTTTGATGGAATAAAAATAAACATTTACAACCTTATGTGTATATACACCAAACAATTCCATTTAACCAATTCCTATAAATAAAGAATTTTACACAATAAATAATCTAAAGACATTATTATATTTCTAATAATTTCAAGATATTGTATTTACTAACATTATATTGTAAGAACAATATAAATTTTTTATATTATATAATTCAAATACCTTAAAAATAAAAGAAACATTATAATTCACAACTAAAGTTTCTATCTTTTCTTCATTTCTCGTGTAAAAACTCCCTCTTAACTAACACTTGTGCAAAGTCCCACACTTAACTAACACTTATGCATATTAAATATGATTTTCTGATTAAAGAATCTGCCACTAAATAATGCATGCAAAGAGAGAGTTCGCACAAAAGCTATGAGTAATAATTTTAAATAAATGTCACCACCGTAAGAGCTAACTTAGGACGCCATGCACAGATATCCTTTATAGATTACTCCATGATACTTTAAACTCAATAACATATAAACTCTTAATGCGTGGATATATATCAAGTACATACAGGCATAGAAAGAGCATTTATCACATAGTGAATAGAAAGAAAAGAATAGGCATTTAAAGAGAAACGCATTACTTAGCAAAGATCCGCAACAACAACCAAAGAACGATTAAGACGAAGCTTCCTAAGTGCCAACAAACCAAAAGAAGCAATTTATTAGTAAATTTTAATCATTAAAGCCATGCATGAACTCTGGAAATAGAAGTAAGGACTGGCGTAAAAATCTGTAAGTGGTATGACAACTTTAAGTATAAGATAAGTCACCATGCATTCAACGCGAGTATCAGTTGCAGGAGATAGTTTTAAGTTTCTAACGCCAAGAGACCAATAGAAGAAGTACTCAATACGCAAAATATATTGCTAAGTACATACAAGTGCGAATTAAACCAATACTGAACGCCAAATGATATAACTGAAGGTAACCCCATCACAGTAGTTTCTTTTTAAATTAACTTCCTAATACTAACTACAGATTGCGCACAAATTCCTGGCAAGATTTATTACGGTTTATAGAATTGGCTCAGGAAGATATCAATATATATCAGAAGATTAATAATTATTTCTGCCATTTGCTCTGACATAGAAGAAAACGCCATGCATGAAGGATTTAATAAGCAACAGACATTATTTTAAGTAAATTCTTTTGATCAAGATTTCACAACAAGAATCATTGGAAGGATGTTGCGCACAACCTCAGGCAGAAAGATCTATAGTATAAAACCAGAAATCTTCTCTCCGGAATGAAAGTCTATAACTAAGTCAAAATATATATATATATATATATATTGGTCAATCTCTCTCTAATTCCTAGCTTCAGCCAAATGCACTCAGTAAATAGCCAACATCTGATAATGTATAATTCTGATTTTCTAACAAGAAACACTTTTGAAGGAATTCGACTACTCAAGCCAATAGGCGCAGCCACAAAACACTAAGCCTCTCTCCAAAGGTAGCACACATAGAAGTACGCATAGAAGTACGCCCTCCCTAGTAACCGCTAAATGCCATGCATAAACATAACAGTAAGAAGCATGCACAGAGCATGAGAACTGCTTGACAAAAATGCCTCTACGAATTGTAGGCTCGTGGAACACCATGATTGCAGGACAAGCACTAAAAGGATTTGTTGAAAAAGGTTTAAGAATTATAAAACAACACACAGATTTAACGTTACCAAACTGATGGCTGCGTAGCAATTCATACGGAAAATTACAGTAAAGAGATCTAAAACAAAATATTGATCTACAGGTATCATCAGTTCGGCATAATACTCGTTACTCTAACCATATTCTTTACGCATGCTAAGGGTATCTTCAACAAAAGTCAGAGTAAAATAAGATAAGAAGAGACAACGACGACGTAATAACTGGAGTTCATCAAAGCCGATATGTATGGCATCTCTAAAAAGAATCAAGACGTATGAGGGACAGGGAACGCTTAAATTTGATGGCCGTATGACCGTATTTAGAGATTTTTGCCGTAAAATACAATCAAAATTTTAAGAAGATTGTATCAGATGAAAGGAGAGATTTTGGATAGATTGTCAAAATTTATATAGAATTATAATGATGTATATATTTGATTTATATATAATTTTACTTACACTAAGGTATATCATATTGTTTTAAGGGCACCTTTGAATAGATAACCGTCATTAAAAAATTTGTTGACAGGCAAGGTCGACCGTCAAATTTAAGCCCTAGGGACAGGGTATTCAACAAGAACAAAAGAATATAGTAGCAGTCAAAGTAGCGATTTCCATAAAGTCAAAACTATCCCTATAAGAAATGTATAATCTCAGTTAAGAATCCGTGATTCAGGAAATTTTCATTTAAGAGAAGGCTAAGTCGCCTAATAGATTTATACGAACAGCCATGGCTATGCTTACAATACTATTATTTAGGCTATCAACAATTTATAGGAATACAATGATGACACAATACATATTATCTTCTGAATAAGGTATTTATTTATTTAAAAAAAAATTAATCTATATATTATCTTGAACAAGAGAAATCAACCTCTGTTTTCAGATCTAAGGATTTATACTAAATTATATTTCCTTGTTTTCTTAGCATCTTAATTTTAACTATATTTTCAATAATATTTGATTGCTTATTCTAACAATTTCTTTGTTCTATATGCAGGTTTGGCATACCATTATTTTTCCACAACGTTCATTGAAGAAATTTTACAGAAACTTAAAAAGGAGAAAACCTGGTAAATCTTGGAAATCAATCTGAAACAAATTCTGAAACTTCCGTTAATCCCACTATCAATCTTCTAGGTTCCGATGATGAAATTTGAGTCAATCCAGCTTCAAAAATTATGCTTGTAAACTAATTCTTATGATAAAGTTTTTCTGAAACGATTGCCATGCAAAATCTGCTAAAAATTGCTGCCATGAAAGTTCTTCCCGTGAATGAGATATTGTCAGTCCCAAAAGATATTAATTCATGCAAATAACTTTCAATCATCAAACTTAACTGATTGTTCATTACGCATTGTAAATAGGTCCATTAGTTTAACTTGTTCTTTAAAATATCAAATCAAATCTTTAACTGTCAATCATAGATTCCTATGACATTGAAAATATCTTTTCTTTAAAAATATATATTTCCTCATAAATCAAGTTGCACAAATAAATCAACAATATTTATATTTTAATTAAAAACATTTGCAAAGAAATAACTTTCACTTTTAAATTCAGTTGACTCATTTAATTTAATTTAATAAATTAAATCACAAACATAATTATAAACATTTATAAATACATTAACAGACACTTGTTAAACTAAATTTTAATTCCTAAACATAAAATAATAGAAACAAACATGATAGAATAAACTGGACAACAACATAGGGTAACACATAGATACTCACTCGATAAAGAGCGATGGTTAAATAACGACTTGTCAATACCTCCAACAACATGATTATATTGAATTAGGGTACGCTCAGACCTGTCAAGCAGGTGGAGCCGTTACCCTGTACTTGTGTCTGCAAGAAACATCAACGTTACAACATATATATACTTATGTCAGAAAACAAATCATGAATAAGAATTGCAGCGTAGCAGGGTACTCACGAATGAGTAATGCTACACGGTCTTCTTCACCGACATAGATGAGTAAGATAAATCATAAGCAATCATCTCAACATGATAACCATAAGAAAATGTCATAAGCAAATAAACCATATCATGAACATGTCTATCTCAGTATCATCAAACTAACATAACTAGATAATCAGGATGTCAATGTATCATCCATGAAATACAAAACTACATAGTATCCAAGTATTATCTGAAAAGAAACAACATAGTATCATAATGAACTGAAGCATCTATCAAGTAGAAACAAACTAAACACATAGTCAAAACTGGAGGGACACTACAGAACAAGCCCCCCAAACAAAGTCATCTTCCCAAACTAGAAGGGAACCTAACAAGCAAACCGAAAGAGAGACAAAACCCACCAATCAACAGGGGCACAACAGCAGAGATCTTCCACAAAGATAGGAAAACCCACATAATCATTAATATGAAGGAAAAAAAGGGGAAAACCATAGCCCAGAACCAACCTAGGCATAAGGCCAAACCAAAACACCACCCGAAGGCAACTTCAACTAGACCAACAAACCCCAAGAACAAAGAAAACAAGAGAGAGAAAGGGCCAATCAATAGAAAAACCAACAACCTCTCGATGAGCGCTAGAAGAAGACAAGACAAAAATACAAGATATCTCATCACATGCACATTAAGCCACTCTAGCCCCCCACATAGAGCAAAATGAATCAACCCCCTAACACCAATTCATAGGTCCTACAAGATAACTACAACCAAAGAAAGAGGTTCGTGCTAAGAAATAGGGAGACCAAGGAAAACAATAATAGAGACCCCTACTCCGTTCGCTTTGAAAATCCACCATAAAACACCAGAACAAAGAACCTCATTGCTACAAAGAAAGGATACAATAAAGGCCACCAAGTGATCAAGGGAAATATTGGTAGAAGCAGTAAACAACTTCAACAACCATCCAAAAAAGCTCTAGAAAGGAGAGCCAAACAACAAAAGAGACCCTAGGCCAAAAAGAAGGAGAAAAAAGATCTCCAATGACCCTCCAAGAGACGCCAACAACTAGCAAATAGGGTCCTTTTCATTTGCATCATTGTAATCATCCTCCTCAGAGGTTCCCTCCTCAAAGTTCAAAATTGTCCTCTTGCCTACACTCCTGCTCCTACTTGGCATCGCTTATCCAATCATAATATTGTATGAATTTTTAAAACAATACCGTGCATTCTAATAAAGGATATATATAAATAATTATTGTTATTATTAAATTATTATTGTTATTATATTCTTTATTATTTTATTATTTCATTTTTATATATTTTATATTATTACTATGTTATTAATAATATATATAATATTACTATTATATTATTATTTTATATTTGGTATCATTATATTGTATATTTGGATAAAAAATATACAATGTATATCAATTATTTTAATGTCTTTGTATAGAAATAAAAACTAATTTATTTACTTAAAATAGAAAAGAGTTAGGGTTATTAGAAATAGGGTTGGATTAGGGTTACGATTATGGTATTTGGTTAGGGTTAGGGTTAGGGTTAGTATAGGATGACAATTAGGGTTTAGGGTTTAGGGTTAGGCTTAGAATTAGACTTATTATTGGGATTGGAGTTGGGCTAGGTTATAGTCTAGGGTTATGATTAGGGATTTGGTTAGGTTAGGATTTACTATTTGAGTTAAGGTTAGGTTTAGAGTTAAGGTTAGGAGAAATAGTTTTAGGATTAGGGTTAGATTAGGGTTTATGGTTTAGGGTTCAGGGTTAGATTTACAATCTTGGTTATGGTTCAAATTAGATATGGGATTAGGGTTAGAGTTTAGGGTTACTATTAGGGTTTTGGTTAGATTTAGAGTTAGGATTATGGTTTATGGTAAGGGTTAGGACAAGGTTAAGGTTAGGATTATGGTTAATGGTTTAGGGTTTAAGGTTAGGGTTAAGATTATGGTTAATGGTCAGGTTAGGGTTACCATTAGGGTTAGTTTTTTTATAAATTTTATGGCTCTACAAAAAAATATTGGGATTACAATTTAATTCATGTTAGGGTTAAGGTTATGGTTAGCGTTATTGTTACAATTATAGTTAAGGATTTGGTTAGGGTTAGGTTAGGGTTTGGGTTAGGGTTAGGGTTAGGGTTTTTGGGTTGTGGCTAGGGATTTGGTTAGGGTTGAGGTAGGGTTATGAGAAATAGGTTTAGGGTTAGGGTTATAATAAAGCTTGGGGTTATGAATATAGATGCAATTAACATTGAAAAATTTGTTAAGGTTCATAACACCTCTTCATTATGGTTGTTCAATTAGGTTTAGGGTTCAATTAGTTTCAAGGTTACTATTATGGTTAGGTTTCATTTGTGGTTTAGGTTATGTTTTCTATTACACTTACAATTAGGGTTCTATGAAGAAGCTTTGTGTTGGCCTAAGGGTTAGGGTTCTATGATAAAGCTTGGGATTATGAATAATATTAGATTTTATTTTAGGTTAGGGTTAGGTTTTAATTACTATTTAATTACAACATAGAGTTATAGTTAAGTGTTCTATTACAATCATAGTTAGGGTTCTAGGAAAAATCTTTGGGTTGGCTTAAGGGTTAGGGTTCTATGATAAAGCATGTGATTACAAATAATATTAGTCTTTATTTTAGGTTAGTGTTAGGGTTCAATTACTATTTAATTATAAGCATGTTTCAATTAGGGTTAGGGTTATGGTTATGGTTTTGATAAAGCTTGGGGCTAGGGTTACATTTATGGTATAATGAGGGTTAGATTTAGTATTAGGGTTCAATTAGGGTTATGGTTAGTATTAGGGTTAGGGTTACAATTAGAATTACGTTATGGTTAAAGTAACATTTAATTACAGTTATAATAAAATTAGGATTTAATTACAAAGGGTTATGGTATAATTAGTATTAGGGTCAGGTTAGGGTTACAACTAGGGTTTAGGGTTTAGGGTAAGGATAGAGTTAGGTTGTGGGTATGGTTTAGGGTCATGGTTGGGGTTATGGTTAGTTTTAGTGCTAGGGTTATGAGAAATAGAGTAGGCTTAGGTTAGGGTTACAATTATGGTTTTCTATTATAGTTAGGTATAGGTTAGGGTTATGATTAGGTCTTATGGTTTACAATTTAGGGTTAAGTGAAGAGTTATGGTCATTATTAGGATTGGATTTGGGAATATGATCAGGGTTTAAGGTTATGATTATGGTTTTGGTTAAAATTAGAGTTAGGATTAGGTTAGGATTGAGTTAGGGTTCAATTTTACATTAAGGTTATGATCAAGGTCAGGATTAGGGTTAGGGTTAGGGTTTGAGTTAAAGTTAGGGTTAGGTTTAGAGTTATGATTATAGTTGGGATGATGGTTGGGATTAAGATTTGTATTTTGGATTAAAGCTATGGATTTGGTTAGGGTTAAGCTTAGGGTTACAAGTAGAGTTATGAGAAATAGACATAAGGTTAGGGTTAGTTAGTGTTAGTGTTAGGGTTAGGGTTATAGCTATAGTTAGGGATTTTGTTAGGGTCAGGGTTAGAATTAGGGTTTGTGTTAGGGTTAGGGTTACTATAAGGGATTTGGTTAGGGTTAGGGATAGAATTAGGGTTAAGGTTAGGGTTATGTCTATGCAAAATAGGGTTTCAATTATGGCTAGGATAGGGTTATAATTATGGTATTTCATTATGTAAAATTCATCCCTTGGAGCACTACATTTTTTAAGCTAAATTAGCATTGATACTACCAACTTAACTAGCCAATCACCCTTCATCTAATTCAAAAGTGTTGATTTTAAAATATCTTCATTTACCATGGTAACAAAAAATCAATGTCACCACTTATATGCTCACACTCAAAAGTGTTAAGTTCCTTTGGCTAGGGCCATTCCTAAACCCATACCTAAACCTTGAGGGTTCATGTTGACCCTGCTACATATCCCTTTATGGGAATCAAGAGCTTCATAGTTAGCCCCACAATGTTAGTGGGAGTTCATTCTCTCCTCTCAAGCATGAGATCTTTGAACTTTCCTTTAAACCATGACTATTCATAAAGCATAAGCTAGATATCACTTAGTCAATTATAATATAATGATAATAACTTTTCCATCAAGTGTTGGGTCCATACCAATATTACCAAGCATTAGTGTACAAACATTCACAATATTCACAAGGATCATATGATAGCATAATCCCGAAGATCACACACAATGATAGTCATGATCATACATCCATATACATAAGTTTACTAGAGCTCATACACATCATGAGTACAATAGTGACTAGATCATACACAAATCATAAGTACAATAGTGATCTTGACTCATATGTACATCACAAGTACAATAGTGACTATCTCATTTGTACATCACAAGTACAATTATGACTATCTCATTTGTGTATCACAAGTAAATCAATGACTGGTTCATACACATATCACAATTACATTAGTGACTAGCTTTAGCATATTGTTATCACCTAGATGTGCACCCTTGTTGAGTATCAAAACTCATCCTACAAGTGAAACATGGTATCTTTCCAAGTTTGTAGGTCACCTATGATGGAAATAACCTCCAAAGAGGGATGGTTCCCTTCGTTTATCACCTAAACTAAACTACCTACTACTACTTGCAAAGGAAAGAGATAGGAATTGACATGAAAATGAAAACCTGATATTCTAGGGTGATGCACCAAATGAATTTTGACTTGAACTTGTTTAAATGGACACCATGTGATCGACAACTTAAACATTGACATACACAACCCAAATTTTCATATTTCTTTTACATAAGTATTTCATGACTAGGTTTGGTAACTAGGATATAATTTAGAAGGAGCTAAAATGTTCTCACAACTTAAACTTTACTTTTAACTAATTAAACACAAGTAATGACTTGCAAAAGTACACATTTTTTGTACAAAGGTAATAAAAATAGGACAAAAATCAAGGGGAAGAAGCATCACCACAAGACCATATCAACCATTTTGAAGCTTGCACAATGAAACAACTTTTTTTATTGATAAAAAATTCTTAAAATAGCATACAAGTCTGAAAATGGATTACAATACTTATTCTTTGATAGAAAGAACCTTCATTGGTTACAATACATAGCTCCAAAATGACTAAGAAAACTATTTTTTTGAGTTGCAATACATAGTATGACTTGAAAGAACTTTTACAAGTTATAATGTTTTGCCAAAAATGCAAGAGTTGTCTAACAATGAGTTTTTGTTTACCTTTTGATATCCTACATTGGAGAAAAGATAAGAAAAATATTTAAGACTTATTAAATGCCCTTTCCCTTGAGTTGACTATTGTTGTAACTTCTTGGGTGACTTCCCATCCCTTGTTTGAATCCACCAAATTTCACTACTGGCATAGGTAGAAGAAAATTCCTAACTTGGCCAGCCTTGTCAAAACATAGATGCTTGCAACTACTGCTAGATATCTAGAACTACTACTATAGGTCATCCAAATTTTCTTCTACATCTTCTCAACTATTTTCCAACTCACCAAGTGGTTTAATTTCTGACAAACATGTTTATAGGGCATGTGTGAGGAAGGTCTAAAAAGGTCAAAGATTTAGAAAGGCATACCTGAGAAGTTTGAGGAGTTGAAGTTGTCCATGATCATGTAGTTTCCCTCCATGTTATGGATGTTTTCTCTCTCTTTCTCAAATTTATTGTCTTTTACAAGTCTTTAATGATGCTTTGAAATGTTCCACTACTATGAAAAATTCCCTTGTAGTTACTTTTATCTACCACCTATTTTTTTCCTCCTTAATGGATTTTCACATGTGCATAGGCTTGAAAACTATCCTTCTCATACTACTCCTTTCTAGTGATAATGGCTCTTCTAGGTCTTGCACTACTATCCTTTGTCTTTGACTCAAACTTTTTCTTCTTTCATTGTCATTGAATTTTCCTTATACAGTCCATTGGGATTACCTTAAAAGGTTTTTTCCTTTATGCTTTTGTTAACTGTGCATATTTTTTCTCTATCCTACATATTTCACATTACACATAATAATCATGTAGACTATGTTTTGGTACTGTCACTCTCCATGATGTGTTTTCCTGAGTATGAAAAAGGAGACATGGAAGTATCCTCCAATCCCTTAATCACATAAAAGATGACCTATGACTCTATAATCCTTATAACCATCATTGCACAAGTCAATAAAACTACCATAAGGCATTGGGCTGCCTCCTTACACATTGAAGCTTGAAAACAGATACAGTCCCTTTGAATATGACTGTCAGAAGATCTTCAATTAGCTTATTACTATGGTTTAAGCTCTTCATTTCATGGAACTACCACTGTTAAAATCCTCTAAATTAGCTATTGACTATGCTTTGGTTATTTTTCATCTTGACACACATGACTTCAATACAATCATTATCCTCAATCTTAGTCATTACTTTATTAATCACTGCCACAAGATCTCACATTCATTTGACTATCCTTCCTATTTATGAGGATTGTACTTTTGATGCTTGAACTGTCATGAAAACCTTATTACTTGGGGTTACAAAACAAGACACTACTCTCTTCATTGCTTTTAAATGACTATGATTGAAAGCTTTTTTCACTCTCCTATGCATTGCCCAATTTGTTCAAGAATGATGTCTCAAAATATAGTCTATGACTACCATAACAATGTCCATGGATCTTACTTTAAAATCATAGTCTAAAACCTTCATCTTCATCTCATGCATGTAGATTTATCATCTTTCAACTATTAATGGTCTTTGTTTGATGACAATGAAAACTTGATATTTTTTTATTATTGTGCTACGAAATGTCACATGGATTTCCCCATGTTTCACTTTAACTCCACAAAAACAAGGATCTGGAGCACTAATAGATGATAGTGATCTACAAAGGACACTTTATCATTGTTGTTTTCCACTTCTTCCACTGTACTTTGGTTCCTCAAATATATGACTATCCTCTATCATTTGTTGTCATTGTACCTTTCTCTTGTTTGAATACCATCCTACTTTGATGCACTCTTATGGATTAGGACTATCATAATTCAAGGACAATCATCCTCTTGCATTTTTCACTATCATTTTGGTGTCTATTTCCTTTATTCTTCACATGCATTCTTTAATGTCTTTTCATTACACCTCATGGCTGCCACTATCATTCACTTCCTTCCTTAACTTTCATCTCATGAGTTGGCAGTCCCTTAGTGTTTTATGCCAAATTCTCATTAGAATAAACTAGATATAATTTCTTGAAAAGGCCAAAATACTATTTATCATTAGGACTGCCTTCTCTATATTTGACTGTCCCTTGGAGATTTGTATGGTGACTATCTCTAAGATTAATATATTACACTATGTCTCTTGAAAAGTTGCCTACTATACACTATCATGCCAAACTGACTTCTTCTTGCATGATGACTATCCCCTGAAACCTCTTTTTCCTTTTGACTATGTTTTTACTGCATTATGAAATTCTCAAGAAATTTCCTATTAACTAGAGAACTAACCTTAAAATTTGGGCAAGCCTTCCACAGACACCAGCTTCAATAACAGCATAAATATCCTTAATGTCTCCATGAGATATATATGAAAGAGCCCAGCAAGCATCTGTCAATATATCTTCATCAGCGATGTGAAGAAGCTGCTTCAGAATTGGAAGGGCAGCCTTTACCTACAAAGAAATACAGGAAGTCTTCAGACGTGTACCTCATAAAGCCAATCTAAGATTCATTTAAATGCTTGTAAGAATTAGAGAGGGAAAATAATATCTTCAAAAACCAAAATGAGTTTATCTATGATCTTCTGTATTCAACATCAGATATCTTCCATTTTCCAAAGTGACTTAAATAAAGGCAACTTGCTACAAAGGGATGTTTGCAGCAGTTACACTGTTCTCATTTGTTCATAGAACTGAAATTAATCATCTGCTTCAAGTAACAAGATCTTGGTACAAATCAGTGTCTAGTTATTGCTTTCTGCAGCTTGAGTTTGATATCCACTAGACATGATAGAGAGTCATACATTGCTAATATTGAGAGACATACAAACAAATTTCATAAACCTAAAAACCACCATCTATAGTGTGTATAGTTTACCCGCTCTAAAGGAGGACGTGGCTTGCCACGGCAAAAAATTTCCAGGGTCCATGTTGCATTCTTCAGCATTGCAATTGTGGCTTTCTCATTGAACAGGGTGAGCAAATTTTCCATACCTCCATTACCGAGTACAATGTCCCTGAATTTGGGAGAATCTCCAGCAATATTGCCTAAACCCCAGGCAGCCTGTGGTGCATAGCAATACACACATACAAGTAGAAACTTAAAGAAGATGAGATTATAAAACATAATAGAAAATTCTGACCAAGAAAGACATTGTCTATTACTTGCTCACGCAGTTCGTCGTTGGGATTACAGAGAAGCTCAATGAACAGAGGAACTACACCACTCTCAACTGCAGAACTTGTCTGTTCTGATGTCCCGGATGCAATATTTGTTAAGACCCAAGCTGCCTCAAACTATAATAGAAAATAATACAATCTAGTGTTGAAATAGGGACAAGAACATTACGAATAACACGAGAATTGCATTAAAATGTTAAATTGAAACGAGAGCCCAAAAGTAAAAGAACCCCAACATAAGGGGTTTACCGGAAATGACTGTTGAAATTTAGGAGAAATGGTGAACAACAATTCAATTTATGATAAGCATCTTCCAATGACTCTATTAATGCAGTTTTCCATAATTAGTAAACTAAAGCATTTACTGTACTAAAAGTGCCATACTTCTAGCTAGTTGTAGAATTGTACACAATTCTTACCTGAAGTTTTGGTGTATCCATCCTTTTCAGAAAATTAGCAAAATAAGGCACAACTCCCGTTTTGATAATTTCATCAATCGGTGGATCTGCCACTGCACAATAAGCATCTTAAGAAATCCATAATAGTTCCCTTCCATATGTAGATGTAGATCTGACAAATGGTGCAGAAATTTATTAACCTACCAGTACATGACAATTTTCGGAATTGGATGGTAGCGTCTAGTTGTGCTGCTGCATCTTGCGACATAATTGCAGTTGCCCATAATGATAAACTTTCCAACTGTTGAAAAAATATTGATAGAATTGGAGAAAAACATAACGTACAGAATTAATCAATTATATTTCAATGAAAGTTTCATCAATTCAGTGGCTACACAAAGTCATGAAGAAGATTAAAAAGAAAAAAGCGGCAAGGGAAATCTGTTCAACAACATTTTCTTATCTTTGGGATCATTTTTAATAACCTGAAAACCCTAACGAAGCATATTGAATTTCAATAGCAATCTTGAAAAAGATAGAAGATATATCTGCATGCAATGCGTAAATAACTGAACAATTTACAATAAAGATTAGAAAGACAATCTCCTAAAGTAATGGAATGGATGAAGCATTATAAAATCAACTCCATGATCACCGATTGGCAAACATAAAAGTATCATTTAAAAAATCAATCCACGAAAAGATAAAATCCATGTAAAAACCCAGCGCCACAAAACCCTTAAATGGTCAATGCAGACCTAAAACAATCCATAGTCCAAATATTCACCAGAAATTGCAGCTCCAAGGTAGCAGATCACAACAATTCTAAACCTAATCATTTTTTTTCAGTGTAAGAAACCAACCAGAGAAAAGCTGTACTGACAATTCTTCATCTCTTAAGAATGAATATTGAGGGATGGGCAGGTCAGTACAGCTTTTCTCTGGTTGGTTTCTTAAACTGAAAAAAATGATTAGGTTTAGAATTGTTGTGATCTGCTACCTTGAAGCCGCAATTTCTGGTGAATATTTGGACTATGGATTGTTTTAGGTCTGCATTGACCATTTGTGGCGCTGGGTTTTTACTTGGATTTTATCTTTTGGTGGATTGATTTTTTAAATGATACTTTTATGTTTTCCAATCAGTGATCATGGAGTTGATTTTATAATGCTTCATCCATTCCATTACTTTAGGAGATTGTCTTTCTAATCTTTATTGTAAATTGTTCAGTTATATATATATATATATCCTCTGAAAAGACCCATCAATTGGCATCTCACAGTAATTCATTGAAATACCAGAGTCGACTTCAAAAATGTCAAATCAAGAAACATAAACTAGTTCTAAATTTCCACTCCAACGACAGATACACCCAAGAACCAGTTTAAAATATGCAAGGGCAAGTGACCCAAATTAACAAGCATAGCAAAAGTGAATTCAGTAAAATTAACAAGGCATGCTCTGTATGAGCATAGCTTACGCCGTTGTGTAGAGGGCCTTGCATTCCTTCACTGCGCTTTTTAAGCAAACTCTCCTCTCTCTTGTTCTTGCGTATCTCAACCATGCTCTCCTCGCGCTTCCTGCGTCCTTCCTCCTTGTCCACAGACACCTTGTACCCTGTCTTCTTTCTTGCGTCCATCCTTCCACTCAGCCTTAGAGACATGTTGATTCAACACTAAATTCCAGCAAAGTTCTGGATTTCAAAGCAGATGGAATAAATTTCAACTGGAGATGAAAAATCTGTAAAGAGAACTCTTTCGAGAAAGAGGTCAAGTTCCCTTGTAAAGATTAAATTTCAATCGATGATAGTGGCGCCGGGAGGATTGAATATTTTTCCCGCAGATAATAGAAACAAAGTTCGAAAAAGTAGCTGTTGCTACTAAAAATAACCTTTCATTAATTGTATTTTTTTTTAATTATTTATATATCTATCTTCTTTTTCTTTTTTTTATAAATAAGGGGCCAAAGCCGAAAAGATTGTATTAAAATTAAAAGTAAAAGGATTTACAAGACTTGAAGCCTCAACAGAAGATAAAACAAGCAGAATCATGGCCACTGTTGACACTACAAATCAGTATCTAAATTCCCAAAAATGAAGATGCATCTGCCACTGTTGGAACTAGGCCTTGCTCAACATGGAGTTATCTATTTAAGAATCGTTCCATCAGCTCCCATATTTTTCAAAGCATCTGCCATTGTATTGTCTTCTCTATAAATATGGTTAATTGTTACATTTTCAAACTTATCCATCAAGTTTATTGCTGAATCTAGTAAAGATTGTAATTTCCAGCTCAACACTTTCTTAGCTCTTATCGCATTTACCACAATAGCCAAATCCCCTTCAATTTCTACTTTTTCCAAGTTCAATTCTATGCAAAGGGATAGCCCAGACACTAGAGCCTTAAATTTTGCCACGTTGTTTGTATCAATCTCCAATGGTTTTGAATATCTTGCAGTAGTTTTTCCTTGCCAAGAGTGAATCACACCACCTACACCTGATGGACCTGGATTCCCTCTAGACGCTCCATCAAAATTCAGTTTGAACCACCCAATATTTGGAGGTCTTAATTTACAACTTGCCCTAATTTGTTTGCTGACTTGACACCCTTTCCCAATAACTTGAGGAGTTTTTAGACCAAACCAATTCTTGAACATATTGTCATCCTAGCCTGTATAAAATTTTGTTTTGTTGCTTTGGGCATGAACTCTTGAGTTCATTGTTTCCACAATGGCAGGTTCAATCTTATTCATAAGCATTTCTATCTCCATGGATTTCCCTTGGAATACTCTCGTATTCCTCTCCTTCCATAGTTCCCATATCAAAATTGAAGGAGAAATGATCCAAAGATTTCCACACAAGCTGTCCCTAAAAAGAATTGGCCAAGATTTGAATAGTGTGAGTATATCATTTGGCAATGCTGATATCCAACCAAGTTTAGCACAAAGCCACTGCCAATATTCAAGGGAAAAGGGGCATGTTAGAAGCATATGGTTGACATTCTCCTCACTATTGTAACATAGTGAGCATCTTGAAGGGCCTTGATATCCAATTCTTTTAAACCAATCTACTCTCAAAATTCTACCTTGCAATGTTGCCCATGTGAAGATGCCAGCCTTTGGCATGCACACTCTATTCCAGCATAATTAGATAGGTAACTAAGTTTTGGTTCTTTCTTGCTGCCCAAATGCTATTTTATAGCCATCCTTCACATTATACCAGCATGATTTTGATCCATTCCAAATAATCTCATCCCCTCCCTGCTTAAACATAATAAATCTGTCCTTTAATACTTGTCTAAGGTTATTAATCTCCACCAATGGTATGTCAAGGTCTTCAAATTGTTTCCACTCCCATTTGCAAGCTTGGTTATTGTCTGATAATATAATGTAGTCACTTACATGAATAACCCAATTGTCTAAACAAATTTGGCTAATTTTGTTCGTGTCCATCAAATTATTGATAATAGGGTAACCTCCCTATGAGTCATTCCAAAAAAGTGCTTTCTTCCCATCCTTTACATTCGATGATATATGATTAAGTATAATATCACTAGATTTAGCAATAAAATTTCAAATACGGGACCCCCTAGGAAAATTTGTGACTCTTAATGCCTCTTCACTATTTAAGTTAGTGAGGTATTTGCTTCTAATGATCCTAACCCATTTGAGGTGTTGTTCCTTATGTATTTTCTAGAATAGCTTAGCCCCTAGAGCCTTATTCTGTCATAACTAATTTTTGATACCTGTGCCTCCATGCTCAATTGAGTTGCAAACCTTATCCCATGCAATCAGTGCAAACTTCTTTTTTGTGTATGTGCCTTGCCAGAAGAATTTTCTCAACTTCTTCATTAGGGCCATGTACACTCCACTTGGCATTGAAATGCAAGACATTAGATAAATGGGAATGGTTGATAGAGTTGTTTTCAACATTAAAATTCTCCCTACCCTTGATAACCACTTTGATTTCCATGTCTCCGTTCTCCTATCAATCTTTTCCCCGATTGGTTTTTCAGGTTGAAGAAGATCTCAAGGATTTGTCTACTAGAATCCCTAAATAAGTACATGGAAGTCTACCTTCCTTAAAACCTAATAAACTTAATATTTGGTTTTGGACTCTTATTTTGACATGAAAGAAGAAAATATGTGACTTCTCTTTATTGACTACTTGTCCCGAGGCCTTAGCATATATTGATAGCAACCTTTTCATTTGTAAAACCTCTCCTCTACAACCTTTCCCAAAGAGAATTGTATCATCTACAAACTACTGATGTGTGATTGGTTGAACCGAAGATGACACCTCCACTCCTTTGATAGAATTAGATCTTTGAAGGCTACATAACTTCCTACCAAGAGCTTTAGCCATGATGATGAAAAGGAAGGGAGAAAGTGGGTCTCCTTGCCTGATTCCTCTTGAACTTTCAAAAAAACCACATGGATTCCCATTGATCAGGATGGAGAATTTTGGTGTAGAAATGCAGTAAAATAACAGGTTTATCCATGATTTGTAGAACCCAAACCCTTCCATACATTTAGATAAAAATCTCCAGTCTACTTTATCATATGCCTTTTTGATGTCTAGTTTTATGATCATACTTGGCTGCTTATTTTTTTGAATAGAATGAAGTGCTTCTTGAGCAATTATCACTCCATCAAAGATGGATCTTCCCAGAACAAAGCCTATATGTTCTTCTCCTATAATTTTTGGCAATATCTTTTTCAATCTGTTTGCAAGGTTCTTTGTCAGCACCTTATATATTGTGTTGCAAAGTGATATTGGTCTAAATTCATCTAGACATAGTGCTTTATATTTCTTAGGAATTAAAACAATGAAAGTGTTGTTGATTTCTCTCAAAAATCTTACTGATGATCTTGCTGCTTCTAATGCTTTGGTCATTTCTGAGCCCAAAATTGGCCAACACTTTTGGAAAAAACCTGCTGGGAATCCATCCGAGCCTGGGGCCTTGTCTAGGTGGAGTTGATTTAGTGCTTTTTGTATCTCTTCCTCTGTAAATTTTTCCATTAACATCTGATTATCTTCCTCTAAAATTAGCCTAGGGATAACTTCTAGCATCTCTTGTTGAGCTGCAAGATGTGAACCTTCATGATTGTTAAGAAGATTTGAATAAAATTGAATTATCTCTTTTTGGATCTCAGATTGATCATCTAAGGTTTTCCCATTATCATCATTGATTTTGTGGATTCTATTAGTGCTTCTCCTTTGTTTTGTACTATTATGGAAGAACTTTGTGTTCTTATCCCCTTCTTCCAACCAAAGCTCTCTTGATTTCTGCCTCCAAAAAATCTCTTCTTTGGCCAGAATGTCTTCATAATCCCTTAAAAGCTCCTTTTCCCTGCAAAACATCTCCGAGTTCATTCCTTGTTGGATGACTTGTTCATTGAGGTCTTTAATGTTTTACTCTATTGTGCTTTTTGAATAAAAAATGTTTTGAAAGCGATCTATGTTCCAACAAAGAAGGTTTTTTTTAATTTTCTTCAATTTGGTCATAAAGCAAAAAAGATTAGACCCTTCAGCATGACATTCCTTCCACCATTGATCAATAAGTTTCACAAACTCTTCATCTTTCATCCACATATTCTCAAATTTGAATGGGCATAGCAACGGTTTGTTTTCTCCCAGAATTTCCAGCTGAATAGGTTAATGATTTGATCCTGATGTTGGAGAAATGGAGGCTTTGAGATCAAATAGGAAGGTGGTTAAATATCCTTTATAAGAGAACCTATCTAATTTTTCAGTTATGTTACTAAACCCATTCTTTTGTTGTTCCATGTGAAGGTTCCATTCTCCAACTCAATTTCTAAGAGATTTTCTTTTATCACCCAATTTTTGAAGTCTGTCTGAGATTGAGATTCTCTTTGTAACCCCCCACTTTTCTTTGAAAGATGAACAATGGCATTAAAGTCTCCTCCAATAATGTAGTTTTGTTTTGCCCAAATCCTAAATCTGCTGCTAATCTCTTCCTATACTTTCAGTTTCTTCTTTGTGGGGATTGGACCATAAACATTTAAAATAGAGAATTTCAAGTTAGAGTTTAGACTTTTTATTGTTCCACCAATCCAATTGGTACTACCTTCCAGTTTGATAAAATCAACTCTTCTTGGATTCCACATAATTTCCAATCCACCTGAGGTTCGAATAGCCTCTTCAAATTCCATATCCCAGCTTCCTATTGAACTATTAAATTTTACCATTTGATCAGCACTCATTTTTGTTTCCTGCATCATGACAATATCAGCTTTGAAGGAAAAAATGCAACATTTGATCAAACGTTGCTTGCTAGGAGAATTTAAGCCCCTAACATTCCACAATATGACCTTCATATCTCTTTGGGAAGGAGCTTCCCCTTCCCTACATGTATATAGTCTATGATTTTGGTTTGATCTGATTCCTCCCCTTCTTCAGACCTTAAAAAAGCTAAAGATTTGTGACCTTTTCCTTTCTTGTAATTTTCCCCACAATTTAGAGGCTTCTTATTTGATATTGATCTTTCAATCCCCAAGCTGAAGTTAACCACTTCAAACTTACTTGGAGATAGAGAAGGTGTCTCCGATTCTTCTAGTTGATCATCTCCATTCAGATTGCAACATGACTTCTCCTTATCCAAAGCCTCTAAGAGTGACAATCCTTCCAAGCCTTTAATCCTTTCCTCTTCCTCTAGGTAATCTGGGTCCAGAAGTCTATCTAGAAAAGCAAGCTTACTCTTCTCTTTCTCATTATCCTTTTCTGATAACGTTTTGTTCTCTACCATTCCAAAGAGCTCATATATTGCCTTAAGTCTAGGTGAGAGAGGTGGGCTTTGGGATTTTTCCTCTGAATTTTTGATCAACATATTCTCTTTTCCTAGCCTTCCATTAGAATTTTTCCAATTTTTATTAGTGAGTGGAAATAACCCCCCTTGACATCCTCCGCAAGAGTGTTTTTATCCACTAATCCAATCTCTTTTAAGTTTGGTGGTTTCTGATTGTTGATCTCCTTAGAAGGATAATAGTCCCATTTGCGTTCATTATCTTTATTCTCCCCCCTATTGACCCTACAATTTTTCTCATTCTCAACTTCTTATAGTTGTCTTTAAAAGGTGCAAAATGAGATCTTGATTCCATTACTTTCTCCATTAGTCTTGCCGATTTCCTGCTTCCAATATTGAGGTTGCTTGTGTGCGCCATATCAAAATGTGATTTTTGTCCCATTTCCAAATCCAATTTTTCTTTCATGCCCAAACTCCTGATTTGCTTTCGGGGGGTCATCTCACTGGTTTCCCTTAAGGCTACCGATTTTCCATAATGTGACTCATCATCTTCTCTGCTTAGTTGGTTCTCCTTTAGACTTTCCCCTCTATCCTTACTCTGAGTAACATCTAATCCCTTTGTGATAGATTGTCTTTTACCTTTTTTCAATATATCAATGAGTCTTTCATTTAAAATGTCATCACAATCTTGACTTGAGTCTGATTTAGCAAACTCCTCCACATCCTTTCCTTGTCTTCCTAATATAGATTCACTATTACAATGAGCTACCTCTGTTAGATTAGTAGCTATACTTTCCTTAACCTCCTTGCTCCAAACCTCCTTTGAAAGTCTTTCCGTTGCTTTTTCAAATGATGTTATGCTAGAAGCTTGCTTTTCAGCCTCCCTTTCCTCATTTTTCTCTAGTAATTCAGTCTCAGATATCCACCTCCTCTTTTCTGCCCTAGAGGACTCCTACTTATGAACTGAGTAATCTTCCAGTCTCATTCTTTCTACCAAAACCTAACCTCCTATCTCTATTATGATATTTTCTTGAACTTCTTCCAGCCATTGTTCAATTAACATCTCCATTTCTCGTTGACTGATGTTGGATGGTTTATTTTGGAGTGATCCATAATCCCCAGTAGTTGTGCTTTGGGGATTTAACAACATTTTTCCTCCAAGTGATGAAAAACTAATGAGATTTTTTCCAACATTTAGTGTGCTTTTATCCTTAGAAATTTTCCAAGTGCTGGAAAGATTCACCTTAATACTTCTTTCCCCTCTTCTTTGATATGGACTTCTTTTATCTCTTAGGGCTAACCAGCTGTTATCATTTCCATCCTCTAATGTTATGCTCAACTCTTCAAAGTTTACCATCCTTACTTCACTAAAGATTTCAAAGCCTTGATTTTGACTCTTGCTAGGCACTTTATTAAATAATGTTAAGAGCTTCTTTCCTTGAATCTTGTTGTAGAAATGTATCCATCTCCAAAAAAGGGTCCACAACATAAGAGTTACATTATCCCTAAATTCTTTATCATCGGAAGCCTCACTCTCTTCCCAAACCTCTCCTATACTGCTGATTTCTGGGAAAAGAATGTTTGGTTTCAGTGTGGATAGCTTCCAGGGCATCCCCATTAGGCATTGCTTTGATTCCCTAGCAAGATTCTTGCTACAAGGGTCCTCTCCCAAAGTATTTACCAGCCCCCCATCTGGATGGTTGACTATGTTTGTTTCTTTAAAAGGGGAGGATAAGTCCATCTCCAGATGATCATACGTAATATGTTGAATCCACACCCAAAACTTTGAGATAATTTTAATTGATCTAGGGAGTTTCTTTTCAGTATTCATAAGAATACATATTTTAGGACAATGCTTTTCCATGGTTAGAGCGTGTTTTAAAAATATTCCCAATTTGTTTCCAAAAATCTCTAAAATATCTGCATCCCTATATTCTAGCAGTAAATTCTGAAAGGAGATCCACATTGGGATAAATTTAATATTGTGGGCTTTACTATTGAAGTTAGGGCTCTAGTATTTCATATGAAGACCAACATTTTTATAAAACCAACATTTCCTTTTGAAGAATTTGTCTCTAATTTCTTTGGAATTGAAAATTACTATAAAGAAACCTAGAGACGAATCTACTAATTCTATTTGAGTTATGTCACTCTAGTTCTCCAATGTCCAATTACAGAAATCCTGATAAGATAAGTTAATGTTCCATAACTTACAAATGATGGCTTTCTATTGGAGATGTTTCATCCTTCCTTTGAGTGTTTCCACTTAGAAAATGATGGATGTTTCCAGCGCCTCTAGGGGTGTCTTCCCCAATGAGTGATCCAATTGATATTTTTGGGATTTTCAAGTTACTCCTTGTTTTTCAATTTGCTTTGGATTGTAAATCTCTCCCCGAACCCCCTAGTTCTCTACTTGTTCTAATCTCACCCCTATATCTTTGGGTTGTGGGCATGTCTTTATCTCTTTCTGCTTCCATATAAGATCTCCTCTTTGTTTTTGATATGTTTTAGATGTATGCTCTGAGAATCTTTTCAATGGTATGTTGTTGTGGAGGGCCTGCCATTTGATATTTTGGATCTGAAAATTTCTCTTACCCTCCCCTCCTCTCAAGATTCTTTCTCTCCTCCTGAAGATATCCCAATGAAGTCCTGACCAAGCTTTCTTCAGTAATGGGGGATTAAAGGGTCTGCCTGCCCTTGTTGTGGGGAAGATAGGAATCATGTTAGGGTTTATTCCCAACCGAGCTTGAGATTTTTCATTGTTTCTAACCCCATCCCAGAACCCCCTTCTCCTTAGGGTTTGAGGGGTACAAGCATTTCTTTGATTTCTCCAATCTACCTATGAAGGGTGGGCAAGAATCCTCCTTTGATGTGGGGAAAAAAGCAGAAATCTCTCATTCTGCTTCTTCCCATCAAAAACCTTAGCATCCTTAGGGAGAGATATAATCCCTTTGAAATCTCCCAAAACCCCTTTAGGTCTGCTAACATCAACCCATTTCTTGTTCTGGAACACCCATTAAGGAATCCATGACTCAGATTTAACCCCTACCACTGGATGGCATGCCTCCAAATGCCCTCTGACCATAGACTGATGCTGAAAATCACCCTAGGAATTTTGTTTTCTGCAAAAAACACTCTGAAAATACAAAGGATTTACAACTTTTCCCATTGTGGGCACCTTCCATCGATCACGAGCCCCTTTAGGTCTGCAAACATCAACCCATTTCTTGTTCTGGAAAACCCATTGAGGGATCTAGGACTCAGATTTAGCCCCTGCCAGTGGATGGTGTGAGTCAAAATTCCCTCTAAACACAGGCTGATGTCGCAAATCGCCCATTCTATAGTGAGTTCTTTGTGCCTGTGCAAGACGACAATGTGGAGAGCTACTGTGTATTTTCACTATCTATGTTGTAATATACGTTATTTTACTTTTTAGGTAGAAACAAAAGTGGCCACGAGAGATAATTATCTGTAAAATGGTAGTCCCTTGCACGGAGTCCCTTTTAAACTATTCAGATTTTCCCAATCTCTTTGTTCTTCACTCCTAAGTTACAAACAAGGAAATCCCCCTCTCTAGCTCCATGCCGAATGCCTGCTTCCCTTAAAGTGTGTTTCAAATCCCCTTCTGTGATGTTGGTTCCATTTCCCATGGACAAAATCTTGTTTCTGTAGTGCAGTTGGAAGCTCGAATATGCACCAAAGCGGCCGCTCCAATCACTTTTTTGTCTCGTCCTTGGATGCCTATGTTAGGGTTTCTGCTATTTTAATGCAGTGTGTTCAAATGATCCCAGGAAAATCATGGCTCCGCCATGGCAACGCTACCATAGGAATATAAGGCCTATTAATATTTCTACACAAAAAATGTAAATGGTTATTAAAGGCTACTAAGATCAATAACAATCTCAAAAATATGGTGGAAAGTATAAATAAAATTCTTTCGATTTTATAAAATCTTTTCAATTATATATCAATATTAGATATCTTCAATATATTTATTTATTTAAAAGTAAATGGTAGATTGTGTATATTCATGTCAATTTTCATTTAGTTTTGTATTTATTTTGAGAGATACATTCACATATTAATAAATTATGTGATTTTGTGTGATGTCGAGTTCTTTTCTCTAGCCTTTATCCATCCCTACAAACAAACATTCATATACATTGTTTTGCACCTTAGCCGCACATGCACACATTCTGATACATTTTCTTTGACCATGTATTAATTAGACACATTCATACACCTCTCCCTACACATTTTTATATTCACTTGATTTGACCATTCCTATGTCTTGGATCATTTTTGTAGATAGTTAGGGATTTGATCTTCACTTTTCAAAATTCAAATTCAAGGTGACTCTTGTTCATTCCTTTTCTACAAAGAGACAACTAAACACATGTTTGCATGGTTTATCACTATGTAGTTGCAATTAAAAGCATTCAATTACATTCATTGATCATTTGGTAATCAATATTATTCAAAGAGAAAAAAAAAGCTAAGAACACTTCTATTGGTGCACTAAAATAAAATTAAATCTACACAATCATCCTAGAAATATTTGCATGGCTAACAATTCATTATTTTTTATCATTTCCATGACCATAAAGTCAATCCTTTTTTAGGGGTTGTCTTAGGAGAGTTTGTTCCACAAGCTAAAAACTCTCTAAAGTTGTTAATAAATATCAATAGTCTAGATAATAGAGTAGATATGTTAGGACACCTTTGTCCTAACTCCTTTTTACTCTAGTAAAGGCTTTGGATACATTAAGTCATCCCTTGAGCTATTTTGAATAATCCGGTATGCTTGAAAAATATTAGTTAGCTTGAATACAAATAGTATAAATATAAGACATAGACTATTGCTTGTGTATTTATGATATTATATTATATTGAGTAGTGCTCAAAGGAGGTTTCCCCCCTCAAAGAGACCTACAATATTTGTAATGAAATTATACTATTAAATACAATAATTTATGTGTTTCAATTTCAACACATGTTTTTCAATATTTCATATCTGGGCTAATCTGTTGTAGAAGGATAAGTACAAGAAGTCAAGTCCACAAAGAGGGAATTTTTTTTTTAAATGACAATGCCCAAAGAGGGGAAGTTACCCATTATGGAATGGGTACCCATTTCATAAAGTTTTTTTTTAAAAAAAAATGATTGTTTGTCATTTTTTCCTACACTTTTGTGGGGTGAGAGCAACCAAGGTGAAATAAGTACCCATTTTTGGAGCTATTTACACCTCGAGACTATTCCTACCACCTCCTCTCTTCCATGTAGTAGGTTTTAGTGACCTCCAAGTTAGGATTTGTGGTTTTTTAGCTATTTTTAATGTTTATATTTTGTAATTAGGGTTTACATTTTAGGTGTACATAATTTAATGTTTATAGTTTGAAATTACATAGTTTATATTTTAGGTTATTTTAATTTTCATAATTAGGATGGATTTTATAGTTTGTAAAAACCATTTCTAAACACATGAAATCAAAATAATGGATGTACATTAAACTTGTATAGAATAATATATCCTAAAAGATATAGAAACAAAACCTAACCTAGATATAAAAACTAACCCTTAAAACCCTAAACCCTAAAAATAACTAGATATAATAAGATGAAATAAGAATGTGAGTTTACCTTATGCTCAAATTACACACCTATTGATAGGAAATTCATAGTTTGAAAGATATACACATCTAGCTATACCTCACACTAGGACATGGATAATGATCTTTCATATCTTCATGTTATAAAAAAATTAGGCTCTTTTATCCATTCTATTATGTCATTCTTTTGATCTAATTTATCACACTTAAATTAAGAAAAAATATTTTATATTGGTACATTAGATGATGAACTCATTTAACTTACATTTCCAATTCTAATTTATGTCAAATTAGAATTACATTAATTTTTAAATTGGTTAGCTTTTCATTCACTTATATAATTATGATCAATTGCTCATATCCTACCCCCTTGCATCTTTGATCCTCATTTTTATACTAATCCCTCTCCTCCTCAACCCTTACTCACTTCCTCCCATAATTTTTACCTCTTGATACCCCTCATAAATATGATAATACACCTCCTTGAACCCCTTCTCTACGATACATTGAACACATGAGGATTCTATAGAATATAAGAAAATAAAGGTTCTTGAGGCTTTCATATACAATATTCACTAGATTCAAGAAGTTTATGATGAACTTAAATGAATACTCATATTGAGAATAATTTTCTATACATTTAATATGTCTTATTAAATTCTAATATACATATATATGTTATTGTCTAAAAAATTCAACACAAAGCATTCTAAAATTAATGTGTAATCTTCTATGTACATGTACATTATAGATTATATTTTCTCTAAATCTTTCTCTTAGTTTTCCATGCTTACAATCATCCTAGATGTGAACATAATGGAAAGCTCATGCACACTTTATCATTTTAGATCCTTGGCTACATTCGAGAAAGTCATATATATTCACTCTTAATACAAATATTGCCATGATGACTCATGGGAAAGTAAAAGTATGTCTAGGCAAATATCCTATTTTTATTATTAATTATAGTTATAATTTTGTTTAGATCTAAATAAATCCACTTAAGTGCCCCAATCTACAAATTTTCGACATGTCCATATTTAAAATAAGTACTTGTTATTCCTCAAGTCAATGATTAATTCTAAATATTTATATCTAGGAAAAGTAATTGGAATACACAAATTTAATAATTTAAAATTTTAACATAGGTCTTTCTCATCATGTGTGTCAATGTATCATTCTACATATTTGATAAAATACCATTATTTAAATTAATTACCTTCTCACATTATGGTCTTTCATACTAATCTTCTTTGAAGAATTTTTTTCCATTTCTTTCTCACAAAAAAAAAACACCCTCATCATAAATTTTCTTGTTCTTCATTTCTCTCAAGATCTCATCACCTTTCCATTTCAAGTATATTATAATGAACCTAGATGTCTTCTCTTTCAAAACCTTTAAATAATAATATACTTAGTTAATTTCATTCATATGAATCACTTCCTCATTATTTCTATGAGTTCTTAAATATATTTTGCATTCATTATTCATCCCTCGCCCATTCATTTGCCAATATACTTGGTGATTTTTCTTTTGTTTCTTTTTTTCATCACACAAGTTATCAAGTATACCTTAAAGCAATCCAATGCATCATATCCTAATATTTATAATCCATCTCACTCTTCTCTCTTATAAAATTCCTTCCAATTCTTCAATTTAAATATTCCTAACATCACGGGCCTTATCTTACTATTAGGGTTTGTCCACTTAAAAATCTAATAATAGTATGCAGGGCTCCTATTGAACAATATATGATCGAGCCCTATGTTTGAAAGATATGTACATAGCTATATCCCTTATATTAGGATATGGATATGTCATATCAAATAATAATCTACTAAATTATACCCAACTGCCACAATTAAATATAGTAATGTTTATGTAGTGTAGAGTGCAACTTAATAAGTCTAGTTCATCCTAGTTAAAATGAGATATATGGATAGATATGTGGGATTGTACATCATCCCTATTACCTTAATTCCATAATATTTCAACCAAATTATTATTACTAGGAACATCTGGATTCTAACTAACATATATACATTTAATCATTAATTAAATAAAATTTAACTTTCATTACCATATTGCACTTGTAAATTCATCTTACAAGTTAATATTCAAATATATCACAATTTTATATAACCTCCTCTTTATGATTACACATATTATCAATTACACTATGAACATTATTAGTTCTAAATTACTTTTCACAAATATTATTATTAAAGCTATTTCTTACTCATTCTCAATTTAAATTTATCCACATTGCAACTTAGTTCAATTATTTTTGCTCTAGACTAACTATGCATTTCCTTGAAGTTAGCTCAAACAAGAGGGTATGATAAGGTTTGGGTTGAGGCTGATTCCCTCAATATTATTAATAACCTTAGGAAGTTTCCTCATCCCCCATGGATGGTGGAAGCTCTCATTAATGATGCCTTAAATATTTTCTAATCCTTCGATCAATGTTATATCTCCCATGTTTATAGAGAGGGGAATAGGCTTGCTGATTTATTTTTTTTCCAATTATGGGGTGAATGATTCTTTGGAATGGGGAGAACATGACCTTCTTCCCCTAGAGGCTCACTCAATAATTCATTATGAATCTCAAAGGTGTTGAGAGGAGTGGTCCTTTAATGATGGTGTGTTGTCACATGCTCCTAACGTGGCAGCTATTTCTGAGGTGTAATTCGCTTAGAGGAAAGGCTAGGCGGTTTCTGATGGATTGGTGGCTCAAATGACTAGGAATTCATTTTTCATTATTCTCCTTAACCACCTTTTCCAATCCACACAGATTGTGGGTATTCAAAGATCCTTTGCTTTCTTGAGGTTTCCTTTTTTTTTGGCAAGTTTTTGAGGTATCTTCAGCTCCTCTGCAAGTTCTTTCTATTGGGGTGCTTGATTGTTGTAAATATGGGGGGTAGCCGAAATAGAATTGAGCCCAAATCACATGACACTATGAAGGCTAACAAGAAGGTTTGGGAACTATTGGAGGTTGGGGGAGTGACCCCAAATATGGAAAAGTTGCATGGGTACGATGTGAAGACTTTGCAGGAATTTATTGGGGGCTGGCATAAATGTGTGTTACAAATTGGGAGTGTAGACACCCAAATTTGGACACTTGATTTATCCAAATTTATCCCCTTTCGTCTAAGGATCCCCTTATTTGCATTAATTAAGTAATATCGCTATTATTTAATTAATATCCTTAATTCTGCCAAATCCCTAAGGTATTTAATTAATAAATAAATACCTTATCTCTTTAATACTCCTTTTCATCAAATGAATTAATTCCCTTTATGTCACATCCTCCATCATTTTTATCTAATCCTAATCCATCTTCTAATCTCATCATTAGGGATGTGCACATGCCTAATCCTTGATTATGATGTGTCACATCCTCCAACTTTTGCAAGTTGTTCTCTAATCTCTCTTAGCCACTTAACCCTCCTTTAATCCTTCATTAACTAGCCTAATCAACCTCTCAAGGAATTTTTAATTCATTTTATCTTTCCAAGGAATATTAAATTCTTTTTTCTCTTCCCCATGTGATCTTTGACTTGTCACATCAAGTCACATGTGAAATATAACCTTCTTATAATATGCCATTAATTAGTCTAATCAAGTACTTGCACAACCTTAATCATCCAATTAGGTCATCTCTAATCCCCATATCATTTATGGAATGTGTCCTTAGTCAACTTCATTAAAAACTTTCTCTTTTTGAACAAGGCATCTCCATTCCCCATGTGAATTTTTAATTCACATTTAATTCCCCAATGCATTTAAAGGAATTTTAAATTCCTTCTCTCATCCCCATGAGAATATTTGGAAAATTTTTAATTACCCACTTGTCCTCTCACCCACATGGGGACAAGTACCTCCTTTATGAGTAGATCTTGTCCCAATCCCAAGGTACCATGTATCCTCTCCACCTCATGTACTATCCTTCCACCTCATGTACACATCATCCCTTTTAAGCCATATCACAAGCCACATTTCAAGATGTGAGGGCTTGTGAGTTCTCAACTTACCTTGGCCCTACATCTTGATCTTGGTGGCTCAATCTTGACCATCCATTTCCCTAGAGATTTCCAAAATTTCTATAAATACCCCTTCTTTTCTCTCATTTTGGGGAGATCATGCATTGTAGCCAAACTCTTGCAAATTTTTCCTAGAATCCATACTTAGCCATTTTCATGATTGCACCTACTTGCATCCATTACCATATCATCATCTAGCTTGCATCTCTTGTCATCTGAGGAGCATACACATCAAAGATTGAAGGGCCAACCAAAGGATTGATTCGATGCAAGGTAAAAATTTCTATTTGTTGTTTTTATATTGTGTTGAATCCAACTAGGTTAATCTTGAGGTGTAGGTTGTTCTTAGTGGTATTTCGCATCAATTTGTTTGCTGCTCATTTTCTACCACCCAAATTTGACCTATCACAGGGAGAAAGGAGTTTAATATCACTGGGGATCTTATTTCCAAAATCATTGATTTGTCAACTAATGGGAAAAAATTCTATAGTGATAAGTTCATGAATCTAGTCTAACAATGGATACTTTCTACAAAGATAATGAGAGGAGGAAGCTGGAAAGGGAAAACTTTGGTGGCTACTATCATTCTTCACTCAAGAAAATTTGGAGAGATGTTGTTGAGGAGATTATGAGGTATTTTACCCTCGATGGCCACTTTTCTGTTATATCTAGGCATTATTTTGTTTTCATTAACTAGTTTAGGCATAAGAAGAAGTTGTCGTTCCCTTTTTATTTACTGGTCTCTTTGGAAAATGGCATAAGGGATCATAGACACAATCCCAAAAACCCTATCCTCAATGAAGTTTAATTTTACTGATTTCTGAGTATGTTAAGGCCTTTACTATCCTTGCTCATCCCAATATTTCCAATGTTGGGAAGAAGAAGAAGAATCTTGAGTATGTGACTAGGTTGGAGGATGATTTTGAGGATGAAGATTATTCCCCTAGGTTTGATGCATCTTTAGATGGTGAGTCAGAATCTCTTGCCATCTCTAAAGGTAAGAAAATAAAAAAGAAGCAATCCCCTATCTCCTCTAAGGATGATGAGTATGTAACAAATGATGAGGAAGAGGTGGTGTGATCCTGCCAGAAGTCTAAACCTGTGAAGGGGTTGGGTGGAAAAAAGCTGAAGGAAGAAGGTAAGAAAAGAAAGAAAAATCAAATCTTAGTCTCCTCTAGGGCTAACAAGTATGAAACGAGAGACGAGGATGAAGTGGTGTAGTCCTGCTAGAAATCTATACATTGAAGGGTTGAGTGACAAAAAGCTAAAGGGGGTTGTTTTGGGTAATTTGAGAAAGGAGGATCTGGTTAATAGAAGTTAGCTTGGGGTCTCCCCTATTTCTAATGTGTAGAATAAAAAAAAGTTGAAGAGGAGAAAGTGTCCTATGAATTTGGGGAGGGAAAGATGCAAGTCCATGATGGAAATTTGATGGATGTTGAGGACCAATTGTTGGAGAAAAACTTGGCTAAAGGTGATGTTGTCTTTGCTCAAAAAGGGAAGGAGACAATGGAGAAGGCTACTTTTAGCTTTCCAAGATGATTATGTTGCGGACAAGGATGGTTTTAATTTTGGGAGGGAGATTATTCTTGATTATCTTAGTCTAGTGAAAGAGAGATATTTCTTTGTTCAAGCTTTTCAAATGGGTTTTTCATGAGATGAACTCCACTAATGTTCAAGTTAGAGCCATGAGTAACAATGTTGAAGAGCCCTCTTCTTCTAAGGGGTCTAATGTGCAGGATCATGTCAATAAGGTTCAGCTGGAGGTTAACCAATTATTTAATACTCTCAAAATGGTGGCTGATGAGATGATTAATATGAATAATAGCTACGATCAAAAGATTGTTGCCCTTGAAGGAGGATTGGAGCACGTTAATAAAAAATTGGAGAAGGTTTTGGAGGTCAATAAAATTTCTATGTGTAATGAAGTTGAGGGTTTTGTTTGCTGAATAAGAAGGCTAGGAAGTGGCTTGGGGACAAATCTGGTACTAAAGACATGGTGGATGATGGTGGTATGCAACACAAGGTGACTAGTGATACGGGGCCTTCTGCTAGAATCCGTAACAAGACCAAAATTAATGCAAAGGCTGATATTCCTATTTATGAAGTGGTGGAATTCATTGATAGTGATCCTGAAGTGATGAACATTCTTAAAAATATCTATGTTGTTTTCTATTTTCTGTGCCTTTTTCTGGTTGTTTATGTGTTGGTTTTTGGCTACTTGTTCTATTTTTATTATATGATGAAGGAAAATTTTAGATTGTAAAGGGTTTCAGGGCCCCTTCAAAACCTATTTTTCCTATAATAAAAAACTATACATTTCCCTTAACTACATCTATATATATTTTCTTCAAATTACACATCAATGCCAATTTATACTTTATGTTATATCATAAGATAGTATATCCTCATAATATATTTTCACCTATTTTTTCTTCATTAGGTTATAATCATGTGTAAGAAAACTACTTTCCTTATGTCACTACAACATTCATCATATAAAAAGGATATCAACCTAAGGACATTTAAGTTCACCTCTATAGAAATATATTAATTTGATTTGATCCATTTAAAGTAAGATCGATTAAATAAACTTGCCACTTTAAAGGATGTTTTATGTTGGTCAAAATTAAACTAGTAAATTATATATAATGAAAAGAATTTGACACAATTGATGAAGGCAATGTACAATACCACTTAGTCAATATTAAAACATATCAAAATTACATTTAATTTTGGGTACATTATTTAACCAAAGTTAAAGGGTTTTTCTAGGATTTTAGTGTGATTATAAATAATGAAGTCTTAGGTTTTACAAATAATATGGTCATAGAATATATGACAATAATTTTATTTGGATATATCATAGAAAATAAAGTTCAATCTATATGAGATTAGCCTAGTAAATCATATTCTAGAGAGCTATTGATTTCAAAATTGTCACACCTCATTTCTAAGTTACAAAATTACTTTTACCTTTATGATAAAATATGGTTTTAATGCAATATTATGTTTTGATGAATTTCGATTGATGAATGAAATGTATGAATATATGCATTATGATGAATTAGTTTTTAAATGTTTTAATGATTCTTATGATATATGATGAATATGATTGACATGTTATCAACTAACTTCAAACATGTTGCTCTAAGTTGGATGTAGGAAAGGTTCAAACCCTCCAGAGGGGGGAGGGAGAGTATCACCTAGGAGAGGATTTTGTTATGGGGAACCATTGGTATATCTTGTTGAATGCATAAGACAACTAAGAGAGGAGGTGAATCAATTGTACCTTAATTCTTCAAAACACTCATGAACATTTTGATCCACATTCATTCAGTTAACCCTTAATCTCTTATAATGATTTATAATGAAAAGTAAATAATATAAAGTGAAACACAATCAACACCATACGCAAGAGAACAATAGATTTACATCGAAAACACAAGATGAGAAAACCACGGTGAGGCTTAACTCACAATATATTGAAGTAATATCAACACTGAATACAATAAGGCTCACTACCCAAGAGAAAGAAAGGCTCACTACTAGAGTAGAAAAGAAGATAAAGAAGAATGTTACATAGAGAAATCAATCTCAATGCAATAATAAAATCCACCATAATGTCACCAACACCTTCACAGTCTAACTAAAAAATTGTAGACACCTTTTGCACACTACATTCAGTAATCTAAAACATGAAATCCTGCACTACACTTCTCAAATTCACACCTCACAACTCTGAAATTTGCATCCTACTCATCTATCTTGTATATCTTATCATCCCTCAACAACTCAACTCTTATTTATACCATCTTCAACCTTGAAACCATTCTCCAATTTTGGCTATGTAGCTCAATTGTGCAAATTCAAATTAGGTCAGCACCAAAACATTCTCGTGGTGGAAAGGAATGAATGCAGACCACAACACACCTTAGCACCACAAACATTGAAGCACCTTCATTTAGTGTAAACACCTAGGTTGGTCTTTACCCATGTAAACACCATTAAAATTTTAAGTACACGCTTCCTTTGATCCAACAACTACTCACGTAAAAAAAATGTCACCTAAACACAATCTGTAATATTCCACAAACACCTTGAAATCCAACAAAATCCTTTGTAGCAACTTTCACCTCAAGAATGTATACACCCAGTACACTCAAACAACTTTACCATACACTATAACTCTAGTTTTCATCATCTTCAAATTCTTCATGGTTTAGCCGCTATAGGTGTCCGATTGTGAAGATTTAGTTTAAAAAAATAATTTCAGTGTCTAGTTTGACCAAAAATTGTAAACCACTATTGTGGGATCACCCCATTTTGGTATCCTTCAATGTTTGCTTCATTCACAATACTTATGTGCAACAAGATGTTGCTACAATGTACATTGTCTTTGCAATAGATAAAGATATTAAATCTTGTTTATTTCTTAGCCATGAAACCAATCTACATCCAAGAAAGAATGCACCACCACTTGTAATTTTTCTATCATCCACACAACCGACCCAATCTACATCTATGCAAGCACTCAGAGTGAAATTAGTAGCCTTTGGATACCATAATATGTGATCTGGAGTGCCCTTTAAATATTTGAATATCATTTTCACAGTTGGAAGATGTGACTCTCTAGGATCTTCTTAAAATATAGCCATAAGACGAACTACATGCATGGTATTTGGTCTAGTAGTAGTTATATATAAAAATCCTCCAATCATTGATCTACATGTGATCTAATCATCCTTAAGAGATTCATCATTCTTACTCAACTTGCAACCAGTAATCATAGGGGTACGTACCGGTTTAGAATCTTCCATTCCAAACTTCTTCAACATTTCTTTGACATACTTTGATTGTAAAATAAGAATTCCTTTATCTATCTAAGCTATTTGTAGTCCAAGTAATAAATTCATAATATTATTCTTGCCACCAAAACTAATAGAATTTTTTTTTTAAATCGTAGCAGATGTATCATCACCAAATCTAACACATCCTCCATATTTTTAAATTTTAACAAACTTACCCTTGTCAACGGCCATATGATTAGAGCATGCACTATCAATGATCCAATATTTCTTCTCCTTTCTAGCATGAAAAGAAGATACCAAAGTGCCTTTAGTCTTATCCTTTATCTCAAGAGGACTTTCCTTCACATGTCTCTCAGAGTTAGTGGAAATAGTTTCATCTTTGAAATCCTTGAAAAAGCATTCATCATCATCATCTCCATAATTAGATTCATCATCAAAAATACTTGTACCTTCTCTAACATAATAAATTTTCTTAATCATCTTACCTTTGTTCTCCTTATTTTTATTATTCAAAGCTCTATTTGGATATCTTGAAGTATAATGACCTATCTTTCCATAACTGAAACATTTGAAAGGAAACTTACCATTTTACTTACTAGTACCCTTCTTCATTATCCTAACAAATTTTACTTCCACATCATCAAGTTCCTCTTGATTTGATTCCTTAATCTCCTTTGATTTGCTAGCCTTAAAAGTAGTCTCAACTTTTGCATCACTATTTGTACCAAATTCTCTCATTTCAAAAGAAGTTAAAGAACCATACAACTGATCTCTAGTATATTGATTTAAAATTTCAAATTACTCAATAGAAGAAACTTTATGACTATAAAATTTAGGAAGAGTTATGAGGATTTTCTTTACCACTTCTAGTTCTTTGAGTTTTCCACCAATACCTCTAATGAAACTGACAACTTCATCTACCCTTTGCATGTAGCTTGTAATGTTTTCATCTTCAAACATCCACATGTTTCTTAAACATGATCTTTAGATTCTACATCTTAGCTTGTTTGACCTTATCATCTCCTTCATAAATTCTTTCTGACTTTACCCAAATTTCTCAAGTAGTTTTCAGATTCATAACTTTCACTATTTTAGAATTATTAAGACCATTTAAGAGAGAATTACTTGATTTACCATTGCTTTCATAGGCTTTAATCTCAACATCAGTACTTGGACCCTTTGCAGGTGCAGTATATCCATTCTCAACAAACTGACAAACATCAAATCTTAGATAAACTAGAAAACATTCCATCCTTGTCTTCCAGAATGCATAATCCATTCCATCAAACACAAGAATCTCTTTCTTGTGTGCCATCCCAGATCTACCTCAAGCAGTTAAGCTTTCTTCTAGGGAGGTTTTCTCTAGTGCCAATTATTGAATGCATAAGAAAACTGAGAGGGGGGGTGAATCAATTGTACCTTAAAACTTCAAAAAGCTCATGATTATTTAGATCCACATTCATTCAATTAACCCTTAATCTATTAAAATGATTGAGTATGAAAATAAAATAATAGAAACTAAAACATAATCGACACCATACACAAGAGAACACCATATTTACATGAAAACCCAAGATGGGAAAAACCATGGCGAGGATTAACTCACAATATAAAGCAATATCAACATTGAATACAATAGGGCTCACTTCCAGAGGGCTCACTGCCCAAGAGAAAGAAATTCTCACTACGAGAGTAGAAAAGAAGAGAGAATGATGTTACACAAAGAAATCAATCTCAATGCAATAACAAAATCCACCACAATGTCACCAACACCTTCGCAGTTTGAATGAAGAATTACAGACACCTTCTACTCTCTGCATTAAGTAATATAGCACATGAAATCTTGCACTACACTTCTCAAATTCACACCTCACAACTCTGCAATTCATATCATATTCATATATCTTTTCTATATTATCATCCTCCAACAACTCAAATCTTATTTATACCATCTTCAACCTTAAAACCTGTGCGAACCCCAATCCTAATATCTACAAAACAATAAGAACAAACACATTAGATTGTTATAATGCAAGTAAGAACAATGACTCCCCATGAAATCCACTCACCAATTTCAAATTAGGAAAAGAAATAATGAAGAACAAAATGAAAACAAAATAGATTGAATCCTAATTAAATTAGCAAACTCATGATCCCATGGAGGAATTGGTGCGAATTTGATGTGAAAATTGGCCCTTTCCCAATTCCTATGATGCAAACTTGATGAATGTTGATGAATGTTGATGAGTGATCCACTTTGTTGATGCTTGGTGAGTGCTCCAATGGAAAAACCTACGTAACCTAGCTATGATACAATGATATTGGATGGAAATGGCTAAATATTTGAGCATAATAACTTTGCATAATTTGTGGATGATCAAATGAGGAATGAAGCCTCTTATTTATAAATGAGATTGATGGATGAATATCCAAAATTGAGCAATGTGGGACTAACATTCATCCAATGGAAAGATGCCACTTGTCAATCTATGAGTGGATGGAGGATGTGCAAGTTTTGAGGATTGTGCCAATAAATGCTTATTTTTGAATTTTGAATTTGTTGAAATGATATGCAAGAGGGAAGGGAAAATGTATTAAATGCCACTTGGCTCAAGGAAAAGATAATGTAAGAGGGAGTAAATTCCTTGTTGGATGTACATGTCAACTTGGATTTTTGAATTCAAACTTGAAGAATATTCCAAAAAGATGCCTCGTTGAGGAAAATAGGGATTTAATAAATCAATTAAATCTATTTTCATGTGCAAGTGGTAAAAGCTAGAGGATGGGACATGATATGAGATTAAATTAATCAAAGTTAATTAATTTAATGAGAGATTAGGATGATGTGACAAATTTGACTTAGATTTGTGGATTTATTTAAATAAAATATGAGAGGAATGTGATAAGAGATTAATTAAATAAAGATTTTGATTTATTTAATTAAAAGGGATGATGTTAGATTAAATTAAATAAAGTTTTAATTTATTTAATTTAATAGATAGACTTTAGAGATTTAATCAAATAAAATTAATTATTTAATTAATAGGATAATTAGATCAAAATGATTAATTTAATTATCAAGAAGAAGTGACTTAATTAGATAATTGATTTATTTAATTAAAAGAGGAATATGGATGAATTTAATCAGATAAGAGGATTTGATTAAATGGTTAGGCCAAAGGATGATTCAGGATGAAACGACATTAGTAGGCGGGATTACATGCACAATGTCAATCGGTACATTTTACGTGTCTACATTTTTTCCCTCTTTGAAGCAATGCACTTGTTGTGTTGGTTCAAAGAATAAATGATCTTGATCAAAGCCAAAAAAAAATCTTTTAAAAATCTTGCCCCACTGCTGGCTGGCAGGAGAAAACATGCCAATATATTTCCCCCTCAAGAGATTGGGTGAAATTTCAATTTTTGGGCAATCTCTCGAAAAAAGAGGACAAGGTGCCCGACAGGTCCAAAAAGGTTTCAGGAGGCCAAACACGTGTCTAAATGCAATAAAACAATGTAAAATAGGCTTCAACTAGACAAAAACAACTTCAAAGGTCTAAAACCCTAGTAGGATAGCCAATTAGGGTGAAAAAACCCTAATTTTCAAGATTAAAAAGGCTCTGATGGGTCACTTTCAATTCATTTTCACACGGCCATCTAGCAACCTTGAGACTTGAGGTCTAACTTCCTGATGATATGGTGCAAGGATAACTTCTGATGCATATTTCTGATAGCGCCAAATGTGTGAACCTCAATCCTAATACCTGCAAAACAATAAGAATAAACACATTAGATTGTTAGAATGCATGTAATAACAATGATTCCCCATGAAATCCATTCACCAAGTTCAAATTAAGAAAAGAAATAATGAAGAACACAATGAAAACAACAAAATAGATTGAATCCTAATTAAATTAGCAAACTCATGATCCCATGGGGGAATTGGTGCCAATTTGATGTGAAAATTGTCCCTTTCGCAATTCCTATGATGCAAACTTGATGAATGTTGATGAGTGATCCACTTTTTTGATGCTTGGTGAGTGTTCCAATAGAAAAACTTGCATAACCTAGCTATGATTCAATGATATTGGATGGAAATGGCTAAATATTTGAGCATAATAACTTTGCATAAATTGTGGATGATCAAATGAGGAATGAAGCCTCTTATTTATAGATGAGATTGAGGGATGGATGTCCAAAATTGAGCAATGTGGGACTAACATTCATCTAATGGAAAAATGCCACTTGTCAATCTATGAGTGGATGGAGGATGTGCAAGTTTTGAGGATTGTGCCAATAAATTCCTATTTTTGAATTTTGAATTTGTTGAAATGACAGTGTGCAAGAGGGAAGGGAAAATACATTAAATGCCACTTAGCTCAAGGAAAAGGACATGCAAGAGGGAGTAAATGCCTTGTTGGATGTACATGTCAACTTGGATTTTTGAATTCAAACTTGAAGAATATTCCAAAAAGATGCCTTGTTGAGAAAAATAGGGATTTAATAAATCAATTAAATCTATTTTCATGTGCAAGTGGTAAAAGCTGGAGGATGGGACATGATATGAGATTAAAATAATCAAAGTTAATTAATTTAATGAGAGATTAGGATGATGTGACAAATTTGACTTAGATTTGTGGATTTATTTAAATCAAATATGAGAAGAATGTGATAAGAGACTAATTAAATAAATATTTTGATTTATTTAATTAAAAGGGATGATGTTAGGTTAAATTAAATAAGGTTTTAATTTATTTAATTTAATAGATAGACTTTATTGATTTTAATCAAATAAAATTAATTATTTAATTAAATAGGATAATTAGATCAAGATGATTAATTTAATTATTGAGAAGAAGTGACTTAATTAGATAATTGATTTATTTAATTAAGAGAGGAATATTGATGAATTTGATCAGATAAGGGGATTTGATTAAATGGTTAGACCGAAGGATGATTCAGGTTGAAATGATGTTAGTAGGTGGGATCACATGCATAATGTCAATTGGTACATTTTACATGTCTACATTTCAACTTTTGGGTGATCTCTCAATAAAAGAGGACAAGGTGCCTGATAGGTCTGAAAAGGTTCCAGGAGGCCAAAAACATGTCTAAACATAATAAAACAATGTAAAATAGGCCTAAACTAGACAAAAACAACTTTAAGGGTCTAAAACCCTAGCAAGATAGCCAATTAGGGTGAAGAAACCCTAATTTTCAAGCTTAAAAAGGCTCTGAGGGGTCACTTTCAATTCATTTTCACACACAGCCATCTAGCAACCTTGAGATTTGAGCTTTGACCTCTTGACAATATGGCGCAACAACAACTTCTGATGCATATTTCTAATTGAGTCTGGATGTACTAGCAGCTACCTGACATTGGGGCACTGGTAAGTGATCCTTACTTGAGCTTTTTTTTTGTTTTTTTAGCCTTCATTTAATGCTTTCAAAGTCATTCCTTCTATAGCGGCGCTATATAGCATCACTCAGAAATCAAACTACACCACTAAGTGTTAAATTGCACCATGTTGGTGGAGTTTGGAGTTTGAAAACAAATTTGAAACTCTGTCGCTGAGATCGTGGCCGATAGGGTGATTTCTAAACTGCGACATGACGGTCCTTTATCTTTGCAAACTGCACTATTGGGAAGGAAAGTGCACTGTGGTGGTGCGCTTATGGCCTTTTGTGCCCTAGCGTTAGAGTTTGATTAAAAATCAAACTACAATGTCTTCACATATTGCAATGCTAGAGTGGTTTTTTGGATGCTCGACAAAAGATTTTTCAAAATTTTTAACATGATGACCCTTCCTAGAGTAGGATGTGGCGAGGAAGCTCTACTCCTAAGAGCACATGTTGCAGGATCTATTCGGTTACTTGTGGGACCTGAGTGACAGGGATCAGGATCGACTTTAGGACATGGGGTTGTGGTATATCACTTATGCAACAACCATTCACACTCACCTAGGGATGATATCAGTGCTTGCTAAGAGATGGCACAATGAGACCTCCTCATTCCACCTTCCCACCAGCGAGGCCATTGTCACCTTGGAAGACATTTGGCGCATTTTGAAATTGTTGATTCATGATCGACATGTCATTTTTGACATAGATGAAAGGCGAGATCCCTACCACAAAGTCCTCACCATGAAGGACATCGTCATTTTTGAGGAGCAAATTGAGCTTGAGTGACATAAGGCCCTAGAACCTCCCTTCCGCTTGGTTGTTACAGTGATTATTTCGAGTCTCGTTGCCCCAGATAGATGAGGCTAGTATTTTAGTCCTAGTTGGGGACTTTGTTGGGAGTGCATGGTTCACGACATACCAGTTTGTTTTGCTTTGAGGCCAGTTCTTCTTGCCTCATTGTACAAAGATCTTCACGAGTATGTCTACCTCGACTGTAGGGCACTCAGAGCAGGTGTGATTCTTCTTCATGTATGGGTGTGGGAGCACATTATTTTCCTTCATCCACAGATTGTTATAGTTCCGATGGGGGCTAATGATTCCCTCGTATGGTGCTACAGAGGCAGTGTGTCCTTTACACACATAGGCGAGCACATGATCCCCTATTGGAGGAGGGTCTTCAACGAGATGTAGGTATTCATATGGCATTTGTACCTTGGTCAACCCAGATGGGTCGATGATGCACATCAAATTTTCTATGCCTGCTAGCACTGCTTCATGCAGGGGCGAGAGCATACCATGATCGAGAGATATCTGCTCGGGTGCATGCAGCATCAGTTTGGTGAGCCTCAGGATCATCTTGATGATGATTATGTGGTTGTCTTTGCATGCACCATGTTACAAGTTTCATGAGGGTGATACTTTCCTACCTCAGAGGCCATCGATAGTTTTAGATAGTTGGTGGCTCAGTCGTGGGCTTATGATCAGGGGCCTATAGATCCAGGCATGACACATGCATATAGGGATTGTTTCTTTCCTCCCCTTTGCTTGAATATTCTAGGAGCAGTTCCCAATTGATGGAGGGCGAGAGGTAGAGGGGGAGGATGAGGATGGAGGGATGGTGCACAATAGGACCAGCCAGCTGGGCCACCAGTTCAGCTAGATCAAGTCGATGTACAAATGTAGGATTAGCAGCAGGTGCCAGCAGGTGCACCACCACGGGCTAGGGGTGAGGATCAACCTCAGGTACAGGCTCCATGAGCACAGCCAATAGGGTAGCCAATAGGGCAGGTGGATCCCCAAGATACTTTGATTGCATAGATGCAGGCCCAGGTGCAGACTTTGATAGGGGAGAGAGATCAAGCACAGGCCGAGAGAGAGCAGATTAGGGCTGAGAGGGATCAAGCCATACTACAGAGACAGGCTGTAGAGTTACAGGCAGCCACAGAGCAAGGCTGGAGATAGCAATTGGAGAGCATGGAAGCCTCCTCCTCTCAAGTTACAGTGTCCATTGGGTCCTACAGGGATGTCATCTGAGAGGCCGAGAATTATTAGATGCATTATTATAAGGTTGTACCCAGAGCCACACAGGTCCCAGAGTACTCGCAGCGGACTAGTCACACACCAACAGAGGGTCACGGTTACTGGGGTGAGGGCAACATATAGGGGGGTAGACCTTGATCGAGATGATATCATCTTTTGTGCCATATGGGCTCCTTTTTTATAGCCCGATGGGCCCTTTTTGTACTGATTGACATACATGTACAATGATCTGATTATTTTGTACTACGATAGTTACATTATTGATGATATATATATATATATATATATATATATATATATATGAGCCGATGATGATTTTGATATGATGTGTACCCTTTATTTATGCATGTATGGATGATTATATTTCCATATGTTGTGTGATGATGTTTATGATATTATATGATGTACTTATAGATGCATTTATTTTTTATGATATATGCATTATGCAATGATTATGACTAACAGATCTGTATTATGTTGACTTATTTATGTGTAATGATGCAAAATGATATGATATGTAATATGTTATATGGAATATGCAAAAATGATGTAGTGTATGATCTATTGGTGTACACGCAAAATAATGTGAATTATGCTTATAAAATGAAATGATTATGGATGGATGTACACTTTGCATGTAATGGATTCTTGTGTTTCTATTTATACTTATAATGATGTGGAATGATTTATGTAATGAAATGCAAAAATTATTTTGATAATATTTATGAGATGACATGGATGATTAGTTGATGATATAATGCAATGTGAATGCAATGGTCGTGTTTTATATGATGATGTGAATGAGATGGTTTTAAGATGCTTAGAATAACAAATATTATCCTAAACATGTTAAATGATAATGTAATGTATGTGATGCATGTGATGTGTTTACCGTGATGCAATGTGATATGTGAAATGATACAATGATGATATGTTAATGCAAAGTGGTATGATGATGCTTAATGTAAAATGATCGTAATGTGTGTGAGTATGTATGCAATGGATTATCTATAATGCTTATGTACCTATTATGTAATATTATGCAGTAGGTGGTAATGTGAAATGGTTATGAAATGTTTATGCAAATGAATGTTATGCGATGATTTATGTTATGAATGCACTGTGATGCCCAGAATGGATGCAATATGATAAAATGGATGTGCTTATCTATGAAAATTTATTATAATACCATGCTTATATGATGATGGAAATAAAATGTATATGTTTCCTATATGGTATGTTTATGCAATATGCTAATGATTTGTGGATGTAGGATCAATGGCGATGATGATGATGATGATCAACTGTCATAGTACCTTCTTAATGCGATGAGCAAGAAGAAAAGAAGTCATTTCAACAAGACACAAGATGATGAATAATGCAAAAATGATGATGATTACTTGCCGAGGAATTGGGATTTTCAAAGGATCAATTTCCTTAAGTTTGATAACACATGTGGTATGATGCATCAAGGTATAGAAAACCAGGATGGCATTGTACCTAGTGTGATGGACTTTGACTTGACAAACAAATAGGAGTATCCTAGTTCATACTTGACATACGGAAACCTTACTAGGATGCACTTTAGAAGTTTTAAACACTTCGGACCAAAACACAGAAAGGTACAACCTATCAATACAATAGTCAACAAGCTACCAAAAACCTCTTCTATACATACCTAACAAAGCAAGTATTCGCCAAGGTTATATTACAAGAACATCCAACAAGCATAGAAGACAAAAGATAATGATCGTTGCCTCATTCCTATTTCTCTAAATCCTCTGTTCAGATATCATCAAGAAGTCCTTGGAATGAGCACAATAAGACAAGTCAAAACATAAAGATAAAGTAAACAAACAAGCTGATGTTCTTCAATACCGCTAACCAAAAGAGGATGTGTTTTCTAAGGATAAGCACCGAAACTATTGCCAAAAGATAATGCCCATTGTAGGAAGGATGCATCCTAGGACATGTTAGTGGATGGAAGCACCTAATTTCATTTATCCAAAGCATTCTAAATGATGATTGATATGGGACAAATTGGATGATGATTTGTTGATACAAAGAGTTGACCAACTTGTTTACGCACTGACTTAGACCTAAGACTTGATGTTTTGAGTTTTCACTTTTCACCTGCTAGACTTGTTTTTGATTATCTTATCAAAGATTGAGGATGACAATAATTTATTATTAGTGATGTTATTGTAGGTGCAAGTGAGATGATATGGATGGAGTTTTTTCAAATATTTGGATGTTTTTGAAGTTTTTGAGATGTTTTGAGGTTGTTTTTGGTATTTTGGATTTTTCAAATGTTTTGATTTTTGATTTTCTAATGTTTTGGAGTTTTCTGAGATTTTGACCAAGGGACTAACCTAAGGAACTATCCTATGGGTCTTAGGGGCTGATCAATAGATGAGCCTTGCCTACGTTATATACATAGAGACCATGTAGTTTGACTAATGACTTGACCGATTTACAGATGAAAATATGCATGATGAGATGTCAGTTTATTATGACAAACTCCTAAAGGACTGACCTAAGTGTCTCGAGGGATGATCAGAGATCAACCTTTCCTATGTTCAAGGCTCAGAGACCTGTATTTCGACAAGACAACATTTTTTTTGACTTTTTGACTGACTTTTTGACCTATTTTTGGGATTTTGATATGTTTTGATGTTTTTGGATTTTCTAATTTTTTGATGTTTTTGGATTTTTTTATTTTAGGACTTTATGGATATACACAAATCTGATCCAATTATAACATGCCCCCAGCGTGACGTGATAGACTAATCCAATAAAGGTAGGACAAACTAACTTTGAGGATGGGCCGAGTAGTACTATGAGGGATCATGATACGAACACAGGACCAAGCTATGGTGTGAATGCAGGTGGATGAGTGATGGATGGAGATTCGAATGTGATGGATGATGGAAGTGTGATGGATGGATGATGCAGAACAGCCATAAAGATCTTGGTGGATGGAAAGTGCTTATTTACATAAGGCGCTTGTTTGCCAGGTTTTCACCAAGGTACTTGTCCAAAGTGCCAACAAAGTGGTTTTCACTAGAGGACAATTTTTTTCTTTACTATTTTTTATCCTTTTTCTAATTTTTTTGGATTTTTTTCTTTTTTGATTTTTTTCTTGTCATCAAGATGCCTGTTTTCCAGGTTTTCGCTAAAGTAACCATTTTTTTAGGACATTTTTTTATTTTTTTGATTTTTGGTTCTATACCTTGAAATATTAGGCATAAAACTTTTTGAGCATGGGCTCTTGCAAAGGTTCCCCTTTGGGTGTTGATAAATGATATGCCCTTGACTTGTAACTTGTTGTGATAACAAATGGTCCCAACCAATTAGGTTCCAATTTTCCTTTGCTACTTGGGTTTGGGACATTCTTCTAATTCTCCTTTAATACCAGTTCTCTGACTTGGAAAGTCCTGCTTCTAATTTTCTTATTGTAGCTCCTTTGAGTCTATTCTGATAGACTTGCAAATGATTCAAAGCATATATACGTCGCACATCCAGTAGCTCCAGCTCATTTAATCTTGATACTTTATACTCTTCATATGTGATGAGGTTTTGCAGTGATATCCTGAGTGATGGGAGCTCGACCTCAATGGGGAGTATTGCTTCTGATTCGTAGACCAAGGAGAAAGGGGTGGCGTTAGTGGGTGTGTGGATACTAGTTCGATAGGCCCAAAGGGTGGGATTAAGCTACAAATGCCAGTCACGACCTATACCATTGACTCTTTTCTTGAGGATTTTTATAATGGTTTTGTTTGTAGCTTCTGATTGGCCATTGCCTTGGGGATAGTATGAGATGGAGAAGCGATGTTGGATTTTGAATTTTTTGCATAAGTCACAGACATCCTAATTCTTAAATGGTGTCCCATTATCTAATATAATGGCTTATGGAACACCATAGTGGAAAATGAGATAGTTTAGGATGAATTTTGAAATTTTCTTCCCAGTTATATATGTCATGGGTATGGTTTCCACCCACTTAGTAAAGTACTATATTGTGGTTATGATGAATTTGTGGCCGTTAGATGAAGTGGGCATGATTTTTCCAATGAGATTTAGTCCCCACTACAAAAAGGGCCATGGTGTAATGATAGGATGAAACTCTTGAGCTAGAGCATGGATGAGGTCCCCATGTTTTTGACATTGTAGACACCTTCTAGCATAGTCATGTGCCTCTCTTTCCATTGTGGGCCAATAATACCCCGTCCTCAATAGTTTCTTAGCTATGGTCATTCCACTCAAGTGTGAACCACATATACTATTATGTATTTGAGTTAGAGCGGTTAATGCCTCCTCAGCATTTAAGTAGTGCAGTAGGGTTCCTTCTATGCTTCTACGATATAGGGTATCTCCTAGGATGACAAATCTGGATGCCTTTTTTACAAAGGTTCATTTTAGGTTTGAAGGTAAGTCGGCAGGTATGACTCCTATTCGAAGGTATGTATAAATGTTGTGGTAGCAAGGATCACCGGGACCAATGATTTTGCACATGAATTTTGATTATGGTACCTTGAATGCTGGCATGAGAAGCTGCTCTATCAAGAATTCATATTTTGGAACATTGTGGGGGATATCTAGTAAGGATCCAATTGTTGCCATGGTGTATGCTGCTCTATTGTTGGTTTTAGGAATTTGCTCAAATGTAATTTCAATGAAGGATTCTTTGAGGGTCTCCAACAATTTCTTGTATGGAGTGAGATTTTTGTCGTTGGTCTGGTATTCATCATTCACTTGATTTATTATCAATTGAGAGTCTCCATATACTTTGAGAGCTATAATGTTCCATTGCACTACTATTCTGAGACCTATGGTTAAAGCCTTGTATTCTACAATATTATTGGCGCAAGGAAATGCCAGTTTGTAGGATCTTGGTATACAATCCCCTTGTGGGGTGATAAAGAAGACACAAGCTCTTGATCCATTTTGTGTGTATGAACCATCGAAGTACAGTTTCCAGTGGTCAACTACGTTGAGATTGAAAATAGATTCATCTGGAAACTCTGAGATGAGAGGATTCTATGAATAGATTGGTGCTTCTGCAAGTTGATTTGCGAGGACTTGGCCTTTGATTGCTTTCCACTCCACATATTCAATGTCATATTCTGATAGTATCATCACCCATTTTCCCATTCTTCTTGTGAGCATTGCCTTTGATAGTAAGTACTTGGGAGGGTCTATTTTGGTGATGAGTTTTATTTTGTGTGCCAACATGTAATGTCTAAATTTTTGTGATGCAAAAACTATAGCGAGGCATGCTTTCTTGATGAATGAATAGTTTAGCTCATTCCCAACCATTGTTTTGGTGATGTAATAGATAGCCCTTTCTATTCCATTTTTGTCATGCTAAGCTAGGAGAGCTCCAAGGGATGTTGTTGTTGCTGATACATAGAGAATCAATGGTTTTCTTGGGATTGGTGGCATTAAGACTGGTGGTGTTAGTAGATATTCTTTGATTTTATTGAATGCCTCTTCACACTTGGTATCACATTTGTACGCTACACCCTTGTGGAGTAGGTGAGAATATGGGTTTTGTTTGTCCACCAACTGTGCTATGAATCTTTGAATGGATTGGAGCCTATCTTGGAGGCCTCTCAATTGCTTTAATGTTTTTGGTGCCTCCTTTTCAAGGATTGTGTTTAACTTTGTTGAATCTACCTTGATACCTCTCATTGACACTATATATCCTAGCAATTTTCCTAATTGTACATTGAAGATGTACTTCTTTGGGTTTAATCTGACCCTGTACTCTTCCAGCCTATTAAAAATGGCACTTAGGGTTGCTATGTGGTCTTTTCTCTTTCTAGATTTGGCTAAAATATCATCAAAATAATCTTCAACCATCTTATGGATCATGTCATGGAATGTCAATTTCATGGCCCTTTGGTATGTTTCTCTTACATTCTTTAAGTTGAATGTCATCATATTCCAGTAGTAGGTCCCCCATGGACAAGTGAAAGTTGTTTTATGTTGGTCCTCTTTAGCTATCATGATTTGATTGTATCCTAAGAATCCATCCATTAGTGACAACATTTCATGTCTAGTTGTCATGTCTACTATCATGTCGATGTTTGGAAGTGGGAAGTCATCTTTTAGACATGCTTTATTCAAGTCTCTGAAGTTTGTGCATATTTTGATGTTCCCATTAGGTTTTGAGATAGGTACCAAGTTTGACACCCATTCTAGATAATCTATCAGTCAGATGAATCCTGCATCTAATAGCATTTTTAGCTTCATTTTGACTAATACGGTGATCTAAGGGTGCATTTTTTGAAGCTTTTGTTTAATAGGCTTTGCTTTTGGATATACTGCTAAGTGGTGAACCACGGTCTCTGGATCAAGTCCTGGCATGTCAGCATAGCTCCATGCGAAGTTTATCTGTCTTTCTCTTAGGAATACTACTAGGAGCTCTTGTTCCTTTGATAGTAATGACTCCACATAGAATGTGATGTGTAGGGTTTCCTCTATTCCTAGATTGACCAGATTGCATTTTTCTACCAAGACTACTGATTTTTCTTGATGAAGATCTCTGAAAGGAAGATTGAATCCCCCATCCTTGGGTGCCTCAAAGAGGTTTTCACCATTGGATGCATCCTTTCTTTTTACTTTTTTTTGGTCAGAGAGTGCCACTGTGTGGTTTTCACTCAAGGACTTAGATATTATTCTTAATTTTTCACTTTTGTGATTAAGGGATTAAATCATTTTCCCATAATAGGCATGTGTATCTAGCTCCATTATGAACCCTACTTTGTGATCCCCATCTAGAATGTTATCCCGTAGTCCCATGAATTATGAGAGTGCCTCATAGTTTTCAAATGTATCAAGAATTGGTGGTCCTCGTTGGTCGTAGTCGATGAGTTGGGGATATACTAGGTGGATCTCATGATTTTGGTGGTCTGATTCAAAGGATAGGGTGCTAATCATGCAAAGAGTGGTATCCTCAAATAGCCTAGGTAAGTTGGTCATGGTATCCTCGTCGTCACTACTACTACAAATGTAAAGTTATCTATGACGTGACCTATAGATACTGGTAAATGTAGTTCTGCTATGGTTGGCTGAGGAGGATTACTAACCCTTCTAACTGGAGGACTTTGGCCACATATGGTTATACTCAAAGGGGTACATCCAAGGCCAAGATTTGTTATTGCTCGCATCTCCGGAATGATAGGTATCATAAGCCCATTTTCATTTTTCCCAAGTATTTGATTTATGTCATAGCCCATTGTGAGCACCATTTGTAGACCCTTGCTTCTATCATCCATTGGTAAATCAATTACTGGTCTTTCATCTTGCTATTGCATATGAGATGGATCTGCCTTGATAACTTCTTGGCCAAGATCTCCCTAACTTGTAAAGTTGGGATAGTCCTTAGGAGGTGTTTGTGATGTGGAGGCTTCATTTATTTGTGAACATCCCCATGATCTAGGAGATTGTGGTAACTCTCCTACCAAAAAAGCATTATTAGGGAGTTTGTAATTTCCATAACTATTATCTTGGATGATGGCCTTGATGTCAGAAATGGTAGGGATGGTGGTAGTGGTGGGTGTCTCTATCGTAAAAGTGGATGTGAGAGTGGTGGGATCGATGTATGGTGTAGGTGGGCCCTCATCATTTTTTGGTACTTGGGGGATTTTATAGTATTTTGCTTCAAGGATTTTGCAATAGGAGAAAGGTTCGAGATCTCCATGGATGGTAACTTCTTGTCCCTCATGTGTGAATTTCACACATTGATGGAAAGTTGACGCTACTGCCTTCATTGCATGAATCCACGGGCATCCTAGGAAGATGTTATATGGCAAGTCGAGGTCCAAGACCTAACAAGTGGTTTCCATGATGGTAGACCCTACTTGAATAGGGAGTTTGATTGTGCCCTAGGACACTCTTTCTTAATCATCATATGCTCTTATTGTGATACCCTTTCCTTTGTTGATAGAATCCTCTGAGATTTTCAATTGTTTGATGAGGTTGAGAGAACAAATATTCAAGCCCGTACCTCCATCCACCAAGACCCTTTTGAATCTCTTATGTACTATGGATTCTAAGTGGAGGGCACGGTTGTGAGATGGTTGAGTGGGGAAAACCTGGTCAGGGAATGTGAGGAGATTTAGCGTAATAATATTTTTGACCATAGCTTGGAATTGTTTTGCATCAAGATCTGCGGGGACAGTGGATGAAGCTAATGCTTCCTCAAGGATTTTCCTATGGGCATATGAGATTTTTAGCAACTCCATGATAGATATTTGTGCTAGCATTTTTTTGAGCTAATCTAGGACATTGTAGCCATTAGGGACAGATCTAGATGCAGCGACTCTATTTAGCTGGGATGATCCTATGATGGTAACTTTTCCACCTCTTGTGGTGACTCCACAATCGACATGGGTGCCTTTGATGGTGATGACTATGCAGTATTCATCTAGGGAGGCAATAACAGTTTCATACACATGATTCACATTTGTGTGGGTGCCTTTCCCCTTATCAATGTTTTTATTATTCCCTTTATTGCCATGGTTAGGCATTGGATTCCTGTATATCTTAAGGTCTTGGTTTCCTATAGGCTATTCCACATTTATAATCCTTTGATCAATGAGATCTTGAACTATGTTTTTTAATCTCATGCAACTATTTGTGGTATGGCCTTTGATTTTATGGAATTCATAGAGTTGATTCTCATTATACCAAGGAGGTTTCACATCTGGTTCTTGGTAATTCTCAAAGGTAGGAGCCTTGATGAGTTTTTCGTTTATCAACTTCTTCATGATGACTTATAGTGGTTCCCCCAGAGCAGTGTACTTTCACTTGGGATAACTCTTATTCTGTTGGGGTGGTCCCCTTTGTTCATTGAGATTGTTGATTGTTGGATTTTTGTTTGGTCGTTGTGTTTTCTGATGATTGTTTTTGTGTTGGATTTGGATTTACAGTGTGGGTGTATTTTAGCGAGGGGCACTAATGACCACTTTGGTTTCGACAACACCATCATTATTAAAATTTTGTTCCTTTCCCACGTGTGAGGTTTATCATTTTAATTGGAGGGTGGGTGGTTATTTTGTTGTTCGGGGTACGAAGTTGATCCCGCGGGTTGAGTCATAAGGGCTCATTCAATGTTGAGTGCCTTGGAGATCAACTGGTCATATGTGGTGATCCCTTGTACCTTGAGATGAAATACCAAGAGGCTATAAATGTTGGATATAATGGTGCAAACTTGTTGTTCCCTAGGCATGGTCCACTTGCTTTGAGTGGCCTTGGATTGCCATTGTTGTAGGAATGAAGCGAATGATTCACCCTTACCTTGTTTTAGAGCTAAGAGTTCTTCTAGACTAACATCCATGGCAATGTTGCATGCATAATTTTTAATGAATGCGTCGATAATTTCTTGGAATGTTCTGATGCCTATAGGTAGGTGAGAGAACCGTTCCATAGTGTGGCCATCCAAACTCCTAGGAAATAGCTGCATCAGATAAGTATCGTCGTATGCGACTTCCATGCAAAGAACCTGGAATTCCCTGATGTGATCTTTAGGGTTTCTCATCCCACGACATTTATCAAACTTGGGGATCTCAAATCCCTTGGGGAATGGTTTCATCACAAGGATCTTGTCAAATGGATAGGGACATAAGTTGCTTGGTGTTTTTGTGGTTCACCTTGATTGAAGATCAAGCACTTGTTGTGAGAGCAACCTGATTTGTGTCATTATGTCATTTTGTGGATCAAGGGGTTGGATGAAGGTGTTTTGGGGTGTTTTGATTGTGAGTTTGATGGGTGGGTTGTTTGGTGTGTTGTTTGATGGTATTTGTACATTCTATTGATCTAGGTATGCTTGCACTTGTTGTTGTATGAACAATGCTTGTTGTTGATATTGTTGTTGTGCTAGGATTGCTTGTTGTTGTGCTAGAATGGTCTTTTGTTGTGCTTGTTGTTGTGTTTGTTGTTCCAACAAGGCTTGTTGTTGGGCTGCCAATTGGGATGCTTCTTGCTACTCTTGATATTATTTTATTGCTTGCTAATATGCTTGTAGTTGCGCTGCTTGTTTTTGTGCAAGAAGTTGTGCTTGTGCTTGTGCTTGTTGTGCTTGATATTGGGCGTGCACTTGAGCTTGGGCTTGGGCTTGTGCTGCTTATGCTTATGCTGCTTGTTTTTGTAATAGAATTTGGGCTTGAGAAGCCTTTTGTGCTTGTAATGCAACTTGGGCTACTTGAATAGCTTGCGGAACTTGAGCAGCTTGTTGTTATTGTTGTTGCAGTAACACTTGGGCTTGTGCAGCTTGCTGAGCTACTTGCAATGCCATGTTGTATTGGTTTGATATGCTGGAAGTTGGTGGTAGTGGGGTGGTGGTGGATTTGGAATTGCATTTGTGGTGGTGGTGAGCGGTGATGTCGTGTTGGTGATTTGAGTGGTGGATGGTGCTGTTGATGTGGTTGTTCCTTGAGGGACCATGCTTTGAGATGTTAGGGGGGTGGTTGATGATGTCATGATTGCTTGTGTAGTTGTCATATGTTGTTGTAATAGTGATGACAAATTTTGAGAGTTTGGCGTGATGTTTTGATTGGTGTTTGGAATGTTGGTTTGATTTATATTTGGTAAAGGTGGAAGCCCCAAACCAATTAAAGGTGTGGATAATGGTGGTAATGGTGGAAGAGGTGAAAACGTGAGGGGTGTGAGCTCTTGCGAAAATGATGTGGTGTTGAAAATGCCCCCAGGTTCGGACATGTCACCTTCCTCTTACAAATTTGTGAGGAGAGAAGTTTGAGGTGTTGTGTAGAAGGATGATGATGATGGATCATTGGGATTATGGAAAGTGAGAGGAACATACTTATGTAACGGATTTTGGGGTATGTTTTGTTCCAAGATGGTATTTGCATCGAAGTCTTCATTATTAACAAGGGGGTGTGTTTGAATAGCATTAAGAATTGCATTTCCCTTATTGACATTAGGTTGAGTTGGAGCGAAAGATGTTGTGATTTGTGAAATGTTTTGAGTGATGTTTTGGGATGGGGGTGTAGATGAGATGGGGATGGTGGATGAGATTGGAGGTAATGATGTCTCCACTATGGTACTCACATTGAAATCAGAAGGTAATTTGGCCCCTTGTTTTGCTAGCTCAAGCATGTATAGTGAAGGGTTAAGCTTCATCATGATGTTGATGATTTTATGGTTTTCTAGATTTTGGAGCATTTTAGTTATTTCTTCATGTGACATCCCAAGGGTAAGATCTTCTCCTTGTTTTTCCTCTTGTGAGTTTTGTGATGATGAGATAGTCAAAGGATTGCTTGATTTGATTGGATTCATTTCAATGTTTGTTTGGCTTAGGTCACATGAAGTGGGTGTTTCTTTTCTGGCTTCCATGTTCTTCTTGTATTGAGATCTAGTTTGAACCATAAAACAAGGATCAATTTTCAAGAATATGGGAGATGAATCTGTAATTCTTTGGATTGATCTTTACTTTATGCACAAAAGAGAAAATTTTAGGATATCTTAAGGATCAAAAGGTGATATGATGATGATGCAAGAGATGGATGATGTGGATATTTTGGTCTTTTGATAAATCTTGAGGGCAATGCTAGACTTTTGGGACTTTTGGATATGTTTTGGATTTTTATTTTGATTCTTTGGATTGCCCTTGACTGATTGATTTTGGTTTGCTTTGATTTTGAACAAATGAACCCTAAGATGTTGGATGATTATCTAAGGGGTAGTTTTTCTCAAAGGATGATAATTTGAATATGTGTAGGGAGAAGGATACATCTACCCACACCTATTCAAACAAGATGATAATTTAACCAAGCATATGAAGAAGGATGCATCTACATATACCTGGCTAAACAAGATGGTTTGATCACTTTGACTAAGAATATGAAAAAGGATGTATCTACACATACCTAACCAAAGATTATTTGATAAATATTTCAAGGATTTTGTCTCAAGGATTTGATGATTTTGATTTTTTCCAAAAAGCCTAGCATGAAGGATAATTTCAAGATTTCCCAAAAGGTGATGATGATATTTTTTTTGGTTTGATTTTTGAAGGATGGATGAAAAAAGAATTTTTATTTTCCTTTTGATCCTAAGATGAACCTAAAAAATACACTTTGTTTACCCTAAACCTCGGTATTGAAGAACATGTAATGCTTCTATAGACCTTTATAACCAAAATGTGGTTCAATTTGATCATACATTTCCGGATTTGGAATCAAGGACTTTCATTTTTTGGTTTTGATGTCTTGAAAATCATGAGGTTTCAACGCATGTGAGAGTTCATTTTGTTTATCTTTTCTTAATGGCTTTATTTTATCACAAACACTTCTTTGATTAGTTTTCCAAACTAGATGTCCAATGTCTTAATTTCTTTGAATCCCACAAAGTATGTTATGTGGAAATTTGATGATTTCAAGGCAAGGGTTACCTATTTTTTAACTTTAGTAGACAAATTGAGATGTAATCCAAATGTTTAGAAACCTCTAAGGATGTGAATCCCAAGGGAAAGCGATAACACATGGATTTAGTCAATTGTATTTGTCTCCTGAAGGGTTTGAAATTTTGATGATGATGTTTAAGTGTTTGTTTCCAAGATGTTTTCGAACAATCAAATCATTTTGCAACCAAGAATAAGTACAACCCTATGGATGTGGAAGACAATATTTGTTAGATTCCCACTTGAAAAAGTCTATCTATGCTTATCTTTAGCAAATGGTTAGATGCTTGGCCCCACTAGCTCCCCTCCACAAATCATTAATGTCAATTGGGGCAGCCAAGCATCAACACCCATGAAACTCCCATGGCATGCTTTCCATTTCTACTAAAAGATAGTAAAAGTGTGGGGCAGCTTTAGAACAACCATTCTTGCACCAACAAATAGATCAAGGATTTTGGCAATTCTAAAACATGGGTTTTAATTAGGACTTTCCATTTGTGGAGATTGACCCATACGGTGAGAGTCCCTTTTCAGATCCATCTCGTCGGAGCCAACTGCGTGATATTGGCATTTACTCCAATACCCACATTTATATCTCGGTTGGAAATACACTTGGCTTTAGAGTGTTACTAGGTGAGTCGTTCCCTTGGGTGAGTAATTTTTCCCCAAGGCAGGCCCTCTAAGATAAACAAAAGCGAGTCAAGACAATATCCATAATTCAATCAATCTTTGTTTGCAACACAAAGAGAGAGAATGTACACAATAATGCTCCACTCACACTCGCACAAGATTTTGTTCAATTTTAAACCCAAAATGAAGTGTGGAGGTGATTGCTTTATCTCAACCTAAATTTTTAAAAAAAGGCCTTTTGATTCTCAAGATCGCTATAAAGCACGAGAGAAGTGCATACGTCCTTTTTCAATGAAGTTAGTTTAAGTAAGCTACCATAAAGACAAAGTTGCACTTGTTCATTTTAGATCCACAAAGCAATTGTAAGTTCTTTTTAAAGCACCAAAGGACAAATGAGAGTTGTTTTGTTCAATTGTTAACCAAAAAACAAACTCTAGTAAGTTGTAGTCCTAATATTCATTTTAAACCTTTGCAAAAATTAAAAAGATTCTTTTTAAAACCCAAACAAAATTAGTATCCTAAGCAAGAAGATATAACAGTTTCTTAAAAGTGTTCAACAAACATTAAAGTGTTTAAAAACACTTTGATTTTGTGAAGTACCATCATCATGCTTCATTTTCTATTGTTTTAATTAATCCAACCTACAAGAGAGAAAATCAGTCAAATTCAACAAACACAGAGGTTAAAAAGTAGAAAACAGAAGATAAACTCAACATTTGACAAAAAGCACGTGCTAAAAAAATATTTCAACTTTTGACTCCCTACCAGCAATGCAACCCCTGATTGTGTCACAATTTGATTTCCTCAGCAGTGCTCTGTACCCAGACCGATGAGCTCAAATGTGTCGCCCTTTTCACTAGCATCACAGTTTGATTTTTTTGAAAAATCCTACAAGTCAAATTGGTCAAGCAGCGTGGTTTGAAATTCAAATTCTTGGGTGGGAAGACTTCAGCGTCGCAATTTGGATTTCCAGCGGTGCTATATGGCAACGCTGGAGAGCCAACGGTGCTTAAAAAATGATGTTGAGCTTCCAATATTGGAATTTTCCTGTGCACAAACGAAAATGTGGAATTTTTTGGAAAAAGTGATAAAAAAAGAGATGTTGCCCTCCTTCTAGTGCCAAATGTGTGAACCCCAATCCTAATACCTACAAAACAATAAGAAAAAACACATTAGATTGTTAGAATGCAAGTAAGAACAAGGATTCCCCATGAAATCTATTCACCAAGTTCAAAATAGGAAAAGAAATAATGAAGAACACAATGAAAACAACAAAATAGATTGAATCCTAATTAAATTAGTAAACTCATGATCCCATGGGGGAATTGGTGCAAATTTGATGTGAAAATTGACCCTTTCCCAATTCCTATGATGCAAACTTGATGAATGTTTATGAATGTTGATGAGTGATCCACTTTGTTGATGCTTGATGAGTGCTCCAATAGAAAAACTTGCATAACCTATCTATGATTCAATGATATTGGATGGAAATGGCTAAATATTTGAGCATAATAACTTTGCATAAATTGTGGATGATCAAATGAGGAATGAAGCCTATTATTTATAGATGGGATTGAGGGATGAATATCCAAAATTGAGCAATGTGGGGCTAACATTCATCCAATGGCAAGATGCCACTTCTCAATCTATGAGTGGATGGAGGATGTGCAAGTTTTGAGGATTGTGCCAATAAATGCTTATTTTTGAATTTTGAATTTTTTGAAATGACATGCAAGAGGGAAGGGAAAATACATTAAATGCCACTTGGCTCAAGGAAAAGGACATGTAAGAGGGAGTAAATTCCTTGTCAGATGTACATGTCAACTTGGATTTTTGAATTCAAACTTGAAGAATATTCCAAAAAGATGCCTCGTTGAGGAAAATAGGGATTTAATAAATCAATTACATCTATTTTCATGTGCAAGTGGTAAAAGCTGGAGGATGGGACATGATATGAGATTAAGTTAATCAAAGTTAATTAATTTAATGAGAGATTAGGATGATGTGACAAATCTGACTTAGATTTGTGGATTTATTTAAATCAAATATGAGAGGAATGTGATAAGAGATTAATTAAATAAAGATTTTGATTTATTTAATTAAAAGGGATGATGTTAGATTAAATTAAATAAGGTTTTAATTTATTTAAGTTAATAGATAGACTTTAGAGATTTTAATCAAATGAAATTAATTATTTAATTAAATAGGATAATTAGATCAAGATGATTAATTTAATTATCGAGAAGAAGTGACTTAATTTGATAATCGATTTATTTAATTAAGAGAGGAATATTGGTGAATTTAATCAGATAAGGGGATTTGATTAAATGGTTAGACCGAAGGATGATTCAGGATGAAACAATGTTAGTAGGCGGGATCAGATGCACAATGTCAATTGATACATTTTACGTGTCTACAAAACCATTCTCTAAGGTCGGTTGTGCACCTCAACTAAGTAAATTCAAATTAGGTTGCCACTAAAAAATTCCTAGGGTGGAGAGGAATGAAGGAATACCACAACACACCTTAGCTAGGACCCAAATCCACTTATTCACACCATGCCACGCTTCCAAAAACACTAAAGTACCTTCACATTTAATGTAAACACCTAGGTTGGTTGTTACCCATTTAAACACCATTAAAATTTTAAGTACATGCTTCCTTTGATCCAACAAATACTCATGGAAAACAAACATCACCTGAACACAATTTGGATTATTCCACAAACACCCTAAAATCCAACAAACTCCTTCACAAAAAATTTCACTTGAAGAATATACACACCCAATACAATCAAACAACTTTGGCATACATTGTAACTCAAGAAACCAACTTCTAAAGCACCAAAACTCAAACAAATTCAACTAAAGAAAGATACCAACACTATCATTATTCCTTCAAATCCATCAGTCCTGAAACCAAATTGTAGAGAAACGTGGAGCAAAAACATTTCTCCCATATACCTTTGTAATACACAGTTCACATATTGGTGAACACAACTTCTTATGCGTAGCAATCCAACACACCAAATTCTAAATATAACACCATTGAACACCTCTAATCAACATATCTAAAACACACAAGCAAATCTTCAACCTAGAAGAAATGTGAAGCATGTTCACCAGAACACTACTCTACAACCTAGAACAACACTGGAACTCACCATTTCCTCTTTTTCTAAAATTTTCTCAAAAGCACTTGGAAACCAAGCACTAGAGGCACATCCTCATCATCTTCAATACTTCTTCAACACTACAAAACCAACTGCAACCCATAATTTTTTTTTTTATCAAAGCAACACAAGAGGTTGAATCCAGTAGCTTACTAATGACAACATAATACAACTAATCAAACCATCATTAATGCAACAACATAAAAAACACCAACAACTACATATACTCTTACAATAATATTCTGCTCATCAATGACAACACCAACTTCTCATACTTATAACATATCTATCTCATTCGACATACACATGCTCACGTACATAGGTTAGAGGAACCTTTTCAAGTAAGTCTGAGTATCATTTTGGTAAGTTCTAAACCTAAGTTGATAGGCTTTTTGGTCAGTTATATGTTAGCTATTTTTTATCCTCCTTGACCATTTAATCAAATCAAATTAAAATAACAAAACTCTTTTAAATGATATACATTACATGAAATGTGTATTTGAATATTTGTATATATATGTGAATAAAAATATAGCAAACATATATAAATATGTATGTATATATCACTGATAATTAAGTGAGGAATTTATATAACATATTGTTATATAATATAACAATATATATATATATATATATATACATATTATATAATATAATAATATATATATATATATATATATATATATCTAATATATATATATATTGTTTAGATGATTAATGTATATGTAGTGTAGAAAATTGTACCCCTTTCTAGGAGAAAGTATAATTCACACTTATTTGGACCACCTTTTCATTAATGCATTTTAAAATCTCATTAATAGGCCTCTAATACCCCTTTATCATCCATCCCAAGGCCTATTTAACTTAATTTTATTTAACTCTTGACACCACAACCCACATTGAACAAATGTAGGGGATTAAATTAATGCCCTTAAATTCTAGGAGTCCCAATGATTTAGGTCATGGCCCATTCACCATAGGGTGAATGGGTCCTCATAAAGTGTCGTAAACTCAACTTTTGGTATGTTTTGGGCAGAATTTTCAAGTTTCAAATTCAAATTTCACATGACAGCTTTCAAGATTTGATAATTGGAAAATCAAGAAGGAAGCCTATAAATCTAAGTTTCATACTCATTTTTTTTCACTAGACAAGGAAGAGAAATTCATATGACATCAAGCATTTGCATTCAAGAGAAAGGAGTAAGAAAAAGTGAAGTCTTGGAGCAACATTCTATTGTTTTTGCAAGTCTTCAAGCTCATTTTTTCATTAAAGATCAAGCATTGTTGAAAAATTGATGATAGATTCCTATGGAGAATCATGATAGATTCTAGGTTTTGGGAGAAGCACTTTGAGATTCAACCTAACCTAATGACTTGTTTCCCAAGTGATTCCATCTTTTATGATCATTCTATTTTCAGCCTAAAGAGAGGTATATTCAGATTTGTGACTTATTAAGGGGATTTGAGGTATTCTAAAGTAAGTCATATTCATTGTTCATGTTCATTTAGGGTCCTATTCTAACACACTTGAGTAGGGTTTATTTGGTAATATTTGAAATATTAATCTTAGACACTTAAGGTTAGGATTGCACACACATTTCATGTTTCATATTTCTATTTATCATCAAGGTTTAATTACAAAACTTGGGGTTTGACTGAGGCAAACCCCTATCCACCAACAAATAAATGGATTATTTTTACAATTTTTTGATAGACCGGGATCCAAGAGCAGAGATATCAAGTTACAAGAAGGAATTGCAGGTCTTAAGCTTCAATCTCATATTCAATTTTTTTCAAGAAAGTCTACCAAGATCCATTCACCATAGGGAAAATGGGTCCCTATTAGGGTTACAAAAGAAATGACTTTTGACAGGTACACAAAATTTGTAGACCTAAATTTGGACTTGTTTTGCTATTTTTAATTTGTCTCCCCAAAGTGTTATTTGACCTAGACCCCCGTCCTAGCAGAAAAGGGAAATTTGTAGATTCACACTTTGACTTGATTCTCCTTGAGGTTGGTTGTCATTTCATTGTGTAGATATCATTTCCTAATGAATTGAGGAAAGATATGACCCCTTTGTCTCTCTTTGGATCGACTTTTACATTTTGCGACATCCCTACATCCTATTTTTCTTTCTTTTCATTTTGGTGAACTCGACCTTGTACAACAAAATTCTAAAAAATTGGAGTCCTTTCAACCCTAAATCTTAGTTTTTCTATATATTGCATTAGGTTTTCATTAGTTGCACTAAATTTAGGGTTCTTTAATCTTGCATTAGTGAACATTGCATTTAGGGTTAAATTTGCATGCTTGCATTTCTTAAAATCACTAAAAGTAAAAAAAATGCATTAGATATGAGTTTATAATGCATAATATTAGCATTGAAACCATCATTCAATAATTTAGATTCATATTTCACATTAAAATTAGTCACATTGTTCATCATTCAACCTTAGTCAAACTTTCATTTAGAGGCCAAAAATCTAGAAAATTTGTTACAAAATTGTCAGTTATAGATCAAAAACAACAAACACATAGGATCAACTCAGAAGTACAAAAGTAAAATTTAAAAAACCTTGATTAGGGACCCATTCACCCTAGGGTGAATGATTTCCTATACAAAAATTTTTAGAAAAATTATTGAGTGATTTTTAGGCTTTGATCTACATTTTTGTTTCTGTTATCCCCAAGAATTCATTTCTTGAATCCGTTTTCTTGTGCATTGAAATTGTTGTTCATTTAATTAGATTTTGTAACATTGGGAAAAAGATTTGTTGCATATTTTAGTTAAAAGTAGTATTAGATTTTTGCATTTTTCTTTCATTTCCAACATTATTTCATCATTAGATACATTAATTTACATTTTTCAATCATTAGAAAATGAAAACAAAAACTAAAAACATCAAAAGAAACAAACAAGACCCTTGGAGAAAGAATAGTTATTTGATTATGTCAAATATATTTTTTCCAAGTTAACATATCCATCAATCCCTTTAGTAGTGATGAATTTGATATGTTAGATGGAGCCCTTAAGGATTTCATCTCATAAGGTTCATCCACTAAATCTTGTCATGAAAAATAGAAACATAGAGATGTTAACGCAATCACACCTCAACTTATCATTTACCCACCCTCACAAAAACCTCAGGTTCCAAACAAACCCATGATCATCCTAGAACACCTAAAAATAAGCCTTTACTTGACAATAACAATGTTTCACACAAAAATACTTAGAAGCAAAAAGATGGAGAAGACCATTGCGGAGAATACCATTGTGGAGAAGACCGCTTGGGAGGTGGGATTGAGTGATTTGTATCTAAACTCATTCCTTGGAATTCATGGAAACTTCCAGTTTGGTCAACCTACGAACTTGGTGTTTTATGTTGATGTTGTTGGGAAGGATGGATCATGCAGTGTGGATACTTTGGTGCTCTCTATTGGTGCTATTGGGAAGGATAGGTCATGTGGTGTGGATGTGGTCAAAGTTGCAAACTCTGAGGGTTAGTGTGTAGTTAGGGCTTCCAAGGAATCTTGTGCTAGTTGTCCATCAGTGGAGTCTCTTCGAAAGGCCCATAGTCATCATGTGGCTCCTGGTGATAATGTACGGGCCCCAATTGGGGAATCATCTATGGATAATTTGATAAATTCTTGGATTGATCATGTCTCGATGGGAAATAATTGGTGAGTGGGGCAGTCTTCTTTGCTCAGGCATAGATGGGCTGACTTTTTCTCCTCAAAGCTTAAAGGTAAAGTAGTTGCATCTGAATCAGTTTCTTCTTCTAACATTGAAGGTGGCTTTGCCTTGTCCATTCTAGACTCTCTTCTAGACAAAAATATTGCTAGAATGGACTTTTCTCTGGTAGGAAAGTTTCTAGGTCCTAGACCTAATATTGAGAAGGTCCCCTCTTGGGTTCATAAGAAGTGGGCTCTAAAGGGTGAGGTTGAGGTTGCAGCTATGGCTAAAGGATTTTTTATTTTTCCTTTTCCTATGATGAAGACCTGAGATTGGTTTTTGCAAAATGACCATGGAAATTTTGGTGTCTTACCCTGGTGATACGTCCTTGGGAGCCTAGGATGGATCTCTCATAGTGCATTTTTCACTCAGCTCCAATATGGGTGAAGCTATCAAATTTACCTTTGGAATATTGGGATGAATTTTTTTTAAGGTAGTGGCTAACTCTTTTGGGTGTCTTATTTCTATTGACAAGGCTACTCTCTCTAGAAGGAATCTGGTTGCAGCAAGATTTTGGGTTATGTTTGACCAACATGTTATGATGCTTGAATTTTTCACCTTAACTCAAAGGTGGGCTACTATAAGCAACAAATTTTCTTTTAAACCTTCTGTTTGTGTGCTTCAAATGCAAAAAAGTAGGTCATTGGGCTAAGGATTTCCCTATCAAGGTGGTTCCACCCAAGGTTATTCCTCAAACCAAAGTCTGGAAGGTTAAGAAAGCTAAGGGGTCTTTTTTTCCCCTGGAGAAGAATGAGTCAGTTGCTAGAAAATTCATGGAGGGTGAAGCTAATATTGACGATAACTCTAGGCCCCACACCCTAAGGGGGGTGAGGAGATTAATAAGTCTAAGGAAGAAGCTACTAGATAGTCTATGGATTAGGATGTTGATCATGTTTCAGATACTTTGTGCTCCCCTAAACATGCTATTTTGGAGCCAAATGTTTCCCTGTCTTCTCCCCCAGATCGAATGTTTGAGCTTATGGGTGGAGAGGGTGCTTTAGCGGTTTCTGATACATGGAGTAAGGATTAAGAAGGTTATATTCTAGTGAGGGGAAGACAGAATAAGTCCTTTTCTTCTCCTCCCCCTCAACCCCATAAAGGTGTTACCACGAGAAGGAAAAAAGCTATCTGTGGGTCTGAACAGAGGGGTTAGGGGAGACCTTCTTTGTAAAAAAGCAGGGAGTGGTATTACAAGTGGGATATTGCGGAAGGGGTTTAGAAAAACCTCTTTGAATTATGCTCTAAGAGCAACCCCTCATGTAAATGAAGATTATTTCTTGGAATATCAGTGGGTTAAATAATGTGCATAAGGAGGACCTCATAAAGAACTTGATCCAGGATCATAAGCTGGACATAATTTTGATTCAAGAAATGAAGATGCAAATTAAAAAGTTGGAAGCTTTAAATAATTTTTTCTTTAAAGATTGTGGTTTTCATGGGGTTAGCTCTGAGGGAGCTTCAGGAGGCATTGCTAACTTTTAGAATGCTAGGATAATTAAAGGTATTGTTGGGAGATTTTTCAATGCTATGGATGTGTTTCTAATATGTGGTTGTCATTGATGTCAACACTATTAGCATTTGGTGTATCAATTGTTGTATATGTCGAGGATATTGAGAAAATTGTAAGAGAAAGTGTTCCAAGTTCCTAGTGGAACTGTGCAAGTCATGAAAGAATTTTGTTTTGTACATTAAAGATTAACTGATGTGGATTAAAGGGTTTATTGTTGAGTATGTCTAGATCATCTACCAAAAGTTTCAAAGGTCTGTGTGAAGTTTTGTGAGAGTTGTGGTCTGATAGTATTTATGTTGTCTCTGCTAGTGTTCCTGAATGAAGATTGTATGGTTCTAGTTATCTAAGTTGTTGTGGATGCTTCTATGTTGTTTCTTGGTGTTCTTAGATGTCTCTAGTTCATTCTCTACCTTTGTGGTATGTCCACATTAATTGGTGGGCTCGTGATTGAAAATATTTTCTTGCACATGTTCAGTTTTTCATGTTTTTGGCTGACATGTTAATGATAGCGTGTTGCAGATGTTCGAGGTGAAATTAATTAAAGTATTTTTATGTTGGAGATGTTAATTTGGGTCTCCACTATGTTGTGGCTGACCTTGGTGGACCCACATTAAAATTTTATTTGTAAATATGGGCCGACATTGCAAATATAATTTATTTTTCTTAGTTGACCATGTTGTGACAAAATCTCCTGTAGTGGATATATAAGAACAATTGTTCATCGGTGGAAAGTATGCTTCATGTGCTCCTATGTGTGTATATTTGAATATCATTCGATTTAAAAATAAAGTGTGGAGAAGATTGTACGAAGTGTGAAGAAGTGTTGAGCTTAATTGGAACTGTAATCAAGCTTGAGCAGAAGCTACTTTTTCAATTCATACCCTTTAGATTTTTAATCCTATCTTGTTGGGAAATGATCCCATTTTGTAATTGAGTAGTGAACTCTAGGAAGTGTGTCTAAATGCATGTGCATTCCCCTTGTTATTTCTCATTATAATTTTAGCACAGTATAATTTTGTGGACTAACATCCACCGTGGTTTTTCCCCTAACAGGGTTTCCACAAAAAAATATTGGTGTTCTTTGTATCTTTGATGTGCTAATTGCTTGTGGTTAATTTCTTATTCATCAGATCTGAGATTAGACTTAAGTTTGAAAAGTTTAAGTTTCTGAGACAACTAATTCACCCCCCTCTCAGTTGTCTTTCCTTTTTTTTCCAATAATTGGTATAAGAGCTTGTTCTTTTGAACAATTTTAATAGATTGAGGTGATCTCAAATGGAAACATTCAAGAAGGAAAATCCTATATTTGATGGCACCAACTAATCACTATGGAAAGTCAGGATGCGATGTCACCTAAGATGTATTGGTGAAGCCTACTAGAAGATTACGAAAGATCCATATGCTATTCCTGAGAATGGTCCCTCTTTTGTTGATGAAATCAAAGATGTTGAGAACAAAGTTGGGGCTATTGAGGCCTTGTTGAGTGCTTTGACAGATTTGGAGATGGCTAATGTGTTAGGTCTGTAGAAAACTCATGAGATTTGGATGAAACTATAAAATTTGTATGAAGGTGATGCGCAGGTGAAGATGGCTAAGCTACAAATCTTGAAAGGAAAATATGAGAACTTGAAGATGGGAGAAGATGAAAATATCACTTCTTTTATGCAAAGAGTAAATGAGATAGTAATGGGTATTACATGTGCAGGTGTTTCTATGGAAGAAGATGAAATTGTGGCTAAGATACTCAGATCCATTCCTCCTTCCTACAAAATGAAAGTTCATGGTATTGAAGAATTCATGTCAGTAAACAAGATGACAAGAGATACACTGATAGGGAAGCTTGCTACTTTTAAAATTAGTGAGTTTGGTGAATCAACATGAAGACTGAATCTGCATTCAAAGCTACTGTATCTCAAAGTTACAAGCAAAGATACAGTCCAGGAGAAAGCTCCAAAAAGATATCCAAATATGATGAAGAACTAAAACAACTTGAAGAAAAAGAAAAAGAAGTAGAAGAACTAGAAGCATTGATTGCAAAGCAAGAAGGAAAAGGAAAAGGTAAGTATGAATATGTATTTCCTATTAAATGTTTTTCATGCAGTAAAATAAGTCATTTTGCATCAAGATGTCCTAAAAGAGTTCCTAGGTATAAGCCTAGAAAGTATATATTCCAAAAGAGATCCTACTTTGTTGAAGAAGCAGTAACAAATGATGAGTCTAATAAAGATAATGGAAATGAAGATGAATGGGCTTTCATTGATACCATTGAAAATAATCCTGTGGCTACTGAATCTACCGAAGATGAGCAAGCTCTTGCAGCCTGAATTGAAGAAAAATATGAGTGGGTTATTAATAGTGGATGCTCACATCACATGACTGGTGACAAAAGTAAGTTTGTGAGTCTAGAGAAGCATGAGGGTGGGGTTGTAAGATTTGGAGATAACAATGCTAGTGTGATTTGTGGTAGAGGGTCTATTACCCTTGGTTGTAAAGATAATATTGATGATGGCCTATATATTGAAAGCCTAAAGCACAACTTGTTGAGTGTTGGACAGATGGTACATAAGGGATATGATCTACAATTCAATAATGGAAAATGCAAGATTCACAGAAGTTCCAGAAACATGATTGCTACTGGTATGCAAACTAAAAGTAATATTTTTCATTTGAATACTACTAGTGGAAGTTGCTTAATTGCTCAAGTAGATGAAAGTTGGTTGTGGTATAGGAGGTTGTGTCATGTAAACTTTGACAACATTATCAAGATAAGTTCTACTCAAGTAGTAAGAGATTTGCCTAGGTTAGTGAAGCCTGCTAATTTAATCTGCAAAGAATGTTAGATGGGTAAAAAAACTAGAGTCTCCTTCTGAAGCAAACAATTTCATTCAAATAATGTGATGGAACTACTACACCTGATCTTTGTGGTCCCTCTAGAGTTAGAAGTATTCATGGAGAAAGGTATTTTATGTTGGTTATTGATGATTACTCTAGAATGATTTGGGTTTCCTTTTTGAGAGAAAAATGTGAAGCACTAGATAAGTTCAAAACCTTTAAGGCTATGGAAGAAAATGAAAAAGGTTTGAAAATCAAGTGCTTGAGTTCTGAAAAAGGTGGTGAATTCATCTCCAAGGAGTTTAACTCTTATTGTGAAGAACATGGAATTAAAAGATAGTTATCTGCTCCTCAAACCCCTCAACAAAATGTAGTTACAAAAAGAAAGAATATATTTTTTTTGGATGCTTCCAGAACAATGATGATGGAAAGGAGTGTGTCTTAGATGTACTGGATTGAAATAGTAAGCACTGTTGTGTATACCTTGAACCAGGTAAATGTGAATGGTAATTCTAGTAAGACCCCTTATGAATTATGGTTTGGTCACAAGCCTACTGTTAAGTATTTCAAGATCTTTGGTAGCAAATGCTGTATCAGGATAAATGATGATATAGGAAAGTTTGATGCTAGAAGTGATGAAGAGATATTCCTAGGTTACTCCACTAAGAGCAAGGCATACTAGTGCTATAACAAAAGACTGAGAAAGATTGTTGAGAGTGAAAATGTCAGAGTTGATGAGGACTCTATGAAGACATCTAGATGATGCAACTATGATTTAGATGAAGACAACAAAAATCAAGGGAACAACACTCAGACACCGAATCTACTTCAAATTATTCCATATGTTTGAGTGAAGCAACCACAAATTGTTCCAGTAAATCAAGTCAGTTAGGAAGCACATACAAGTGCAAGTACAAAAGAAAGTTCAAAAGACATAGAGGTCTAAGAAAGTCCCAAGACTCCAAGGTATGTAAAGTTGAATCACTCTGAAATTCAAATCATAGGAGATGAGAGTAAAGGAGTGCAAACTAGAAGAAAGCTTACAGAAGAATATTGTCTAATTTCCAAGATGGAACCTAATAATTTCATTGAAGCTTATCAAGATGAACAATGGTTGGAAGCTATGAAAAAAGAACTAACATAGATTGAGAAGAATGACACATGGTTACTGGTTCCTAGGCCCAAAGACAAGAATGTGATTAGTACTAAGTGGGTATTCAGAAACAAGCTAAATGAAGAAGGTGAAGTGGTCCAGAATAAAGCAAGATTGGTATGTAAATGGTACTCTCAAATGGAAGGTACTGATTTTGAAGAAACCTTTGCTCCTATTGCTAGAATTGAAGCTATGAGATTATTTCTTGCTTATGCTACACACAAAAACTACAAAGTCTATCAAATGGATGTAAAGTCTACATTTATGAATGGAGAACTAGAAGAAGAAGTGTACATTGAACAACCAGATGGATTTCAGTTAATAGAGAAAGGAGATATGGTTTGTAGGTCGAAGAAAGTTCTATATGGACTTAAACAAGCCCCCAGAGCTTGGTACGCTAAATTGGAAAAATACCTACTGAAGCTTGGATTCACTAAAGGTATTGTTGATAGTAACTTATACTTAAAATTAGATCATGATAAGGAGTTAATCATAGAAGTCTTTGTTGATGACATCATTTTTGGAGGGGATGATAATCTATGCATGAAGTTTGCTAATGAGATGAAGAGTGAATTTGAGATGAGCACGATTGGTGAAATGAAGTTCTTTCCGAGATTGCAAATTACTCAGTTGGACCAAGGGATTTTCATAGCTTAGTCCAAATATGTGAGAGAACTGTTGAAGAAGTTTAGAATGGAAGAATCGAAAATTGTTGGTACCTCTATGGTGACCAAATGTAAGTTGACATAGAATGATGACTCTGCTAAGGAAAATCAAACTAGGTATAGGTCAATGATCAGTGGATTGCTCCACTTGACTTAGACTAGACCAGACATTATGAATGTTGTATGTATGGTTGCTCGATTTCAAACTGATCCAAAAGAATCACATGTAACTGTTGTCAAAAGAATCTTTAGATATCTGAAAGGAACAAATGAATTTGGACTTTGGTATCCAAAGGATGATGATCTCACTTTGTGTGCATACAATGATGTTGATTGGGCTGGTGTGTAGATGACATAAAAAGTACTAGTGGTGGTGTTTTCTTCCTAGGGAAGAAGCTGGTGTCTTGGTTGAGCAAAAAGTAGAGTTCCATTTCTCTATCTACTGCTAAAGTAGAATATATTGTTGTTGCAAACAATTGTACTCAAGTAATATGGATGAAACAAATGTTGAAAGATATCAGGGTGATATATGAAGAGCCTATTTCCATATACTATGACAACTTAAGTGCAATAAATATATCAAGGAATCTGGTGCTACACTCTAAGACTAAACACATATCAATCAAGTTTCACTTCCTAAGGGAAAAAGTGAATGAAAAAGAAGTCAGATTGGAGTATGTTCCTACTAAAGAACATATTGTAGATATATTTACTAAGCCATTGCCGAAGGATACTTTTGAGTATCTTAGAGGAATGCTAGGGGTAAATACCCCTCCTGATAAGAACTAAATGATGCATTTACTTGCATCAATCTGTGAGCCTCATTACTATATTATGATTTGGATTGATGTTTCTATGGTTGCTACTCAGGGGGAGTATTCAAATGTGTAGATATATGGTTTAGAGCATGTGTATGGAAAGGTCATGGTTACCTTTTCCATTGATGTCAAAGGGCGAGAAGAGTAATGTGAAAAATCCCTATGGAGAGAAGTTCAGTTGAGAGGAGAAGCCTAGAAGAAGTCAGTGTGTTGAGTTGATGGTACTTTTCACATCATGTGTTGCCATCAATGCCAAAGGGAGAGATTGTTGGGAGATTTTTGGATGTTATGGATGTGTTTCTGATATGTGGTTGTCATTGATGTCAACACTAGTAGCATTTGGTGTATCAATTGTTGTATATGTCAAGGATATTGATAAAATTGTAAGAGAAAGTGTTCCAAGTTCCCAATGGAACTGTGCAGGTCATGAAATAATTTTTTTTGTACATTAAAGATTAGCTGATGTGGATTAAAGGGTTTATTGTTGAGTATGTCTAAATCATCTACCAGAAGTTTCAGAGGTCCACGTGAAGTTTTGTGAGAGTTGTGGTCTAACAGTATTTTTGTTGTCTCTGTTAGTGTTCCCTAATGAAGATTGTATGATTCTAGTTATCTAATTCATTGCAGATGCTTCTCTATTGTTTCTTGGTGTTCTTATATGTATTTAGTTCATTCTCTATCTTTTTGGTATGTCCACATTAATCGATGAGCTCGTGATTGAAGATCTTTTCTTGTGCATGTTTAGTTTTTCATGTTTTTGGCTAACATGTTAATGATAGCGTGTTGCAGATGTTTGAGGTGAAATTAACTAAAGTATTTTTATGTTGGAGATGTTAATTTGTGTCTCCACTATGTTGTGGCTAACCTTGGTGGACCTGCATTAAAAGTTTATTTGTAAATCTGGGCCAATATTGCAAATATAATTTATTTTTCTTGGCTTACCATGTTGTGATGAAATCTCCTGTAGCAGATATATAAGAATGATTGTGTCATTGGTGGAAAGTATTCTTCGTGTGCTCCTATGTGTGTATATGTGAATATCATTAGGTTGTAGAGCATAGTGTGGAGAAGATTGTGTGAAGTGTGAAGAAGTGTTGAGCTTAATTGGAACTGTAATCAGGCTTGAGCAAAAGCTACTTTTTCAGTTCATACCATTTGGATTTTTAATCCTATCCTATTGGGTAGTGAGCCCCTTTTGTAATTGAGCAGTGAGCTCTAGGAAGTGTGTCTGAATGCATGTGCATTCCCCTTGTTTTTCTCATTATAATTTTAGCAAAGTATAATCATGTGGACTAACATCCACTATGGTTTTTCCCCTAACAGGGTTTCCACGTAAAAAAATTCTTGGTGTTCTTTGTCTCTCTAATGTGCTAATTGCTTGTGGTTAATTTCTTATTATTTAGATTTGAGATTAGAGTTAAGTTATGTTTGAAAATTTTAAGTTTTTGAGATAATTGATCCACCCCCCTCTTGGTTGTCTGTCCTTGTTTTTCCAATAGGTATCTCAATTACAGATGGTTTTAATCATGTGGAGATGAAGTTTTATTATTATTAGGGATTCTTACTCTTAGGTTATCTCTAATGTGTATGCTCCTAATCTGAAGAGGGATAGGTAAAAACTTTGGGATGATCTTGGGTTTCTTTAGACTAAATTTCTAGATAGCCCCTAGTTGGTGATGGGAGACTTCAACACTCCCCTTTGTGATAATGAGAAAGTGGGTGGCTTGCAGACCAATCCTGATAGTCGTCTAGATTTGAGAATTTTCATAACTGATAATTCTCTTATTGATGTGAAGATGACGAGGGCCAAGTTTACCTAGTCCAATAGGCGTGTTGGTGTAGAAAATATTCAAGTCAAGTTGGACAAAGCGCTGATGTCACCTTCATGGTTTTTGTATTTTCTTGCTCTCTTCACAATTACGAGATGTGGATCATACCACTTCCCTATCTCTTTTTTGGAAAATAGGATTGGGGGTAATAAACACTTTCTTTTTTGTTTTGAAGCTATGTGGTTGAGGAACCCTAGGTTTATGGATTGGATCAAGAATTGGTCGAAAGTGAATAGTGATGGTAGTGTGATATTTAGAGTAGCCAAGAAGTTGGCTCTTGTGAAGAGAAATCTCAAGAAATGGAATAGAGAGTTGTTTGGTCATATTTTTTACTCTAAGGAGTCTATTATTAAAAGGATTGATATGTTTAGGAAGTCATTCAGTCAAAGGGTTTATTAGAAGAGCTCCTGTTGTAGGAGGATGGTCTTCTTGCCCAACTTCATGACATTGTTGCAAACAAGGAAGATTTTGGAGACAAATATCTCATGCTATTTGGTTAAAATATGGGGACTAAAACTCCAAGTTCCTTCACCTTACTGCTCTCAGGAATAAATCATCCAATAGGATTTCCTCTGTCATGGCTAATGGTTTATTTTTGGAGGAACAGGAGGCTATTAGGAGAGAAACTACTAATTTCTTTGACTATCTGCTTAAAGAGGATCTTATGTGGGAGAAAAATAGTGTAGAGGCTTTTTTGGAAGTTACCCCCCATCTGGTTTTGGAGAACCTAAACAGGGAACTTACTGCCATCCCCTCTGCTTTAGAAACCAAGGATATAGTTTTTTCTTTTGAAGGGAAAAAGGCCCCTGGGACTGATGGATTTCCTTTTCTGTTCTTTCAGTCATGCTAGGAGATTGTAGTAGAAAATGTGATTAATTCTATTAAGGAGTTCTTTGGCTTTAGAAGATTACTCAAAGAATTAAATGTGTCCTTAATTGTTTTGATCCCCAAGTTAGCCAATACTAATATCTTCAGTGAGTATTGCCCAATCAGTCTCTGTAATTCCATCTATAAATTTCTTTTGAAGGTGCTTGACAATAGATTGCAAAGGATTCTCCTTGATCTAATTTCAAAACATCAAAGTGGCTTTGTCAAGGGACATCAAATCCTAGACTCCATAATAACTATCCATGAACTTGCTCATTCTCTTAATGCTAATAAGAGGTTAGGCTTCTTTTTTAAATTGGATCTTCTCAAGGCCTATGATAGGGTCAAATAGAGGTTCATGTTTGTTATTTTGGCTCAATTTGGCTTATGTTAGAAGTTTCTTCAACTTGTTGAAAAACTCATCTCGACTCCTTTTGTTGTGCTAGTGAATGGTTATTATTCTCCTTTTTTCTAGAGTTCACATGGCTTGAGGTATGGAGATCCTATTTTTCCACTGCTTTTCATCTTGATGGTGGAAGCTCTTGGTAGAAACATCCAGAGGCTTTGTCTATTGGTTCACTGAAGGGTCTTTCTCCCTCTTCCAAATGTGAGTCTATTACTCATCAAAAAAAATTTGATGACACTATCTTGATGGGTGAATCTTCTGTTTGTGAGGTCAAAACTATGAAGGGGTTGATTAAGGCTTATGAGAAGGCTTTTGGCCAATGTATTAATCTTCTTAAGATTCAATATTTTTTCCTTAACACCCCCAAATATTTCCAATTGAATCTTGCCAGGATTCTTTCTTGTAATAGGGGTGAGCTCTTGTCAACCTACTTGAGGCTACCTTTGTGTATTTCCAAGACTCCAGAGTCTTTATGGCTAGGTCTATTGGAAAATTTTAGTAGAAAGTTAGCAGGTTGGAAAGGGTCACTTCTTAGTCAGGTGGGGAAGGCATAACTCATTTTCTCCACTCTTCAAATTTTTCCTCTCTATGCTATGAGTCTTTTTAGAATTTCAGTTAAATATGAGGAGAAAATGGAATAGATCATGAGAAGGTTTTTGTGGTCAAGTGTTGAATCTAAAGCTAGAATTCCTCTTGTGGCTTGGTATTTGGTTTGCAAGCCTAAGAAATGGGGTGGCCTATGTATCAAAAATTTAAAAGCTTTTAATAAGGAATTATTTTCAAAGAATGTTTGGAGGCTCCTCAATGGGGAAACTAGTTTGGCCTCTAGCTAGAAACAAATATCTGCATGGCTTTGGGAGAACCTGGAATATGCTAACTTTTGATGATATCCCTTCTGGTTCTTATTTTGTGAGAAATATCATTCCTTGTAGGGATCTAATTGCTAATGGTGTTAGGTGGTTGTTGGGTGATGGTACAAGAACTCATTTTTGGGAGGATGCTTAGTGTGATCTTAAACCTTTGATCAATTTCTTGGGTCCCTCCTATTGTTCCTTTATGCAAGTGTCTCTTTGGTATTAGGGTGGTTGACTATTATCAGAATGGGGAGTGGAAGAATTTCCAAGATTGGGACCCATCACTGAAGGTTTTAAAGGATTTATTGTGCAATGTTTGTATTCCCATCTATCCTAGATGAGATAGTATAGTTTGGCTCCCTATGCTAATGGTAATTTTTTGGTGGCCTCTACCTTTGTTAATTCATTAGATAAGCCTAATTCTTTTCCTTTCTGGGGGAAGTTATGGAACTGGATGTTGATTCCCAAGGTGAATGTCTTCTTCTAGCTACTCATGCAAGGTGAAGTTTTAACAAAAGATAATCTCTATAAAAGGGAATTTGCAATTCCAAATAGGTGTATTCTTTGTGAAGCTGATGTTGATAGTACTTTCCATATCTTCCTTGGGTGTGTCTTTTCCTCTCTTCTTTGGAGTAAGTTTCTTGGCCTTTGGAATCTAGATTGGGTCTTCCCATATTCCCTTAGTAATTTTTTTGATTGGAAGTTTCCTTCCACTTCCTCTACTCTTCAGTGGCTTTGGGATCTTATGGCCCCGCATATTGCATGGGGAATATGGAAAGAAAACAACAATAGAATCTTTTGAGATTCTAAACTCAAGGTTGGTAGTCTTTTCATCAAGATTTGTTGGGCGATCTTGGAGAATTTTTCTCTCATTAGGTATGAGTCACCACATTGTGCCCCATCTTCTTGCTTGGTTGGGTATGAATTATTGGTGATTTCTAACTAGAAGATCCCATATGTTCCTTCTGAGACTTCTAAGTCCAACTTAAATGCTAGATTGAGTCCTAAGTGGGGGCCATCACCTTCAGGGTGGGTTAAAGTTAATATTGATGGGGCAACCAAGGGTAACCCTGGGCCTACAAGTTGTGGGGGGTGTTGAGGAATGAGGATGGTAGGCTCTTAGGTGTAATGGCACTCCCATTGGGAAACTAGACAAATCAATGTGTTGAGGAAAAGGTTGTGTTTATAAGTATCCAGTATGTTGTGGATAGGGATTACTCTAAAATATGGGTGAAAGGTGACTCTCTAAACATCATTAATTATCTATGTAGCACCCACAAGCCTAGTTGGAATGTTGATCAATTAATAAAGGATGCTATAATTATGTTAAGTTCTTGTGAAGAGACCCGTGTATCTCACATTTTTTGAGAAGGTAATTCATTGGAAAAAAATTTGCTGATGAGGCTATTAGGATAAATGAGTATCAAGCATGGGAGGAAGGATCTCTCCTTCCCAAGGAAGCTAGGATCTTAATGAGAAATTATGGTTTTGGCTAAGTTTATGCAATGGCATCATTTAACCATTAGCATCAATTCTCGACTCACATGCTTTGCAAGTTTTGTTCAGCTTGTTGGCTATTAGACAAATAGTAATTGCCAAGGTTTTCTGCTTTTGGTTCTTGAGAAAATGGGAGGCAAAAAAATCAAATTTGAGTTGCATTCTTGTTTGAGCCTAAGAAAGGAGAAAATTTGGAAGATTCTCCAGCATGGGAATTTTATGCCATTCTTAGAAAGATTACATGGACATGACCCAAATGCTTCAGTAGAGTTTATTTCTTGTTGGCATAATTGAAAACTTTAGATAAAAGGCTTGGTCATTGATATCAATGAAGATATAATTACTACTATGGATGGGTTGCCTATGGTTGGTCCTAAATTCTATAAATACAAGAAGAGTAATGAGGAGGCAATGGCTCAATTCTTCAAAGATGACAAATGGAAAAAATTAATCAAAATATAAAGTTGGGGCTATGAGCGAAAGTCTCTAAAGAAGGTATGGGTGAATATTGCAAAGGTGATAATATAGTATGTGACTTTGGAAGGAAGGTTTACTGCAATCCTTGGCCATCATTTTACTCTTTTAAACCATTTTAGACATGGGCAATTTATTTCCTTTCTATTTTTTTCTGTTTTCTTCCATAGAGGTCTCTATATATACTCACTTAAAAAATAGGAGGGTTTTGGTCCTTAATGAGGGTCTTATTCTATTAATTATGGAGCATGTTCAAGCCCTTATCCTTTCCTCTACAATTAAGGGCAAGGAGAATATTCCAAGTGAGAATTCCGACTCATCTAGCTTGAATGCCAGCATTGTTGAGGAAGAGGAGTGGAATGAAGAGGATGAGGATGGGACCCCATCCCCTATGGCTACCTCCTTGAAAAAGAGGAAGAAGGATAACCCTAAAATAAAATGGGTAGCTAAGCACTTTACTTTTAATGAGTTGGAATCCCAATATGATGGTGAGGATATAGAGGTGGGCTCTGGAGATTCAACACCCAAAAATGAAGCTTTGGATGTTGGTCAGGGTGATACTGAGGTTGGTGGTATGGAGGAGGGACTACAGGAGAATGTGATGACAACAAAGGCCAAGGATAAGCCAAGAAGGGTTTCTAAACACATTTCCAAGTTGAAGAACTAGGTCTCAAAATATATGGTTAAGGATTGCATAGTGCTTTGTGAGGAGAAAGCTTTGGAAGAGAAGGCGATGGATATCGATGATTCCTTGATTTGTATCTCTCCCAATGTGGAACTGAAGGGTGAGAATAAGGTTTAGGAGGAGGAGGATGTTGAGTAGAAGCATGTGAAGTTGGAGCATCTAAAGGTTAATCCCCTATCTGAGGAATTCTCCTATCTTAATGATGATTCCACCTCTATGTTTGAGCTTCTTGACATGGTGAGGGTGGGGGCTATAGGGACTTTCAAATTAGAAAAATGGTCTCTCTAGGAATTTAGTAAGGTAAAAATTAAAATTAGGGGTTTGAAGGAGAATTTGAAGAATATTATGAAAGGCTCAACTTCAGATATTTTGATTGACAAAATTGTGGATCTTGAGGGTTCATACTATGATTTCAAATCCCCATGTGAGCAACACTTGGTTGGTTTAGAAGCCAAGGTATTGGATACCAATGTGGATATAAAGAAACTTCTCCATGCTTGTCACATTTTAGTGAAGAATAGTGCATACTCTTTGGAGGTTCTATTTCATAAGATTAGTGAGCTTAGAGAGGACTAACTGTATTTTTATGAGATAATGGAGAAGGAACATTTGGGCAAAGGTAAAGGGAAAAAAGGTGTGAAAGATGATGGTAAAGGCCTCGCTACTAGAGGATTAGCTAATTGGAAGAAGTCCTTTGAAGCTAAGAAAAAATAGTTGTTGGACATGATTGAAATCCATAGGAACCAGAAGCTTGAGGTGGCCAACACCTTAAGCAGTATGAAATAGTGTCCTGTTTGTCTGTTTGTCCATTTTTTGTGTGTTTTTCTGCTGCTAGGTCTTGATTTCTTTCCTGTTGTCTTACTATTTTTTGGTTGTTGGGTGATGTTGATAGTTTACTATTTTATCTTTTGAGCAACATTTTGTATCTTATGATGTTTTGGGTTTTGGGTTGCTACTGGTGTTTTATCTTAGTATCTCTTGAGAAACATTTTGTACCTTAAGCTATAAAGGGTTTCAGGTCCCATCAAAACCTATTTTTCCTATATAATCAAAACAATGTTTCACAACAAATGGGTTATAATACCATTTCTCACACATAGAATACAAGGAATAATAGGCAATAGCAAACCGCTCATTCTTCATTACCTTTCCCTTAACCTATTTTTCCTAGTGCTCCTCATTTACCTTCACATAGTGGAAAGGAATAAAATCTTGTTGAAAAACTTAAGAATATACCCACTAAGATATCCCTATGGGATATTTTTCAAGCTTCACTAAATTATGCTTCAAACAACCTTGAAACAAGTTATGGTTCCTCCTAATACAAATTCAAATGATGTGGCAACACTAGTTCAAGGAATGAATGCAATTAATTTAGATATTATTTTTCACCAAAGAGAATTACCCTCCTTAGAATTTCAAAAATGACATGAATCATTCATGATAATAGCCCTTGTTAATAAAATTAAGATAAAGAGAACCCTTGTTGACAATGTTTTGTCCTTTAATGTGTGTATTGTGATCCTTTTGGAGAAGATTCATAAGGAATATAAGAGTGACATTATCATTGATTCTCTATCTATCTGTGGGTTTGATAACATAGGAAAATAACCACTTGGACTCATTGCATTACCTATTAAATTTAGGAAGTTAACATTACAAACTCCAATTCATGTTATTCCTCGTGATCTTTCTTACAATCTCCTCTTGGGGAGACCATGGATTCATGAAATGAATTTCGTGATTTCAATCCTTCACTATGTAATGAAGTATAACAACAAATTTTACATAGTCAAGACTAACCCTGAACCTAAAAGTTGTTTGCATTCCAAGAAATATGAAAAAAATCCTATGAAAACATTGATACGAACTACAAAAGTGGAAATCATGAAGGAAAAAGAACAAGGAAATAACATTGATGAAGTCATGAAATTATTAGAAGATGATTGGGGCTCCTTAGATTTCACACCAACATTCATGGGAGAATACAAAATTACAATGGAATAAATCAAAAAGAAAAAAGAGCCCATGGTAGAGTCAACATAGAATTCAAAAGAAAACTCACAAGCATCTACTTCATCTACTCTAGAAGAATACATAAGTTATACAATGAACTTTGATGAAATAGACTACCAACAACTGCCAAATCTGAAAGAGATGGAGAAACTTTATTTAAGAGGTTGTGAGCTCTTGAAACAACTTGGTTATAATGGAAAAGGATGTGGAGGAAAAGAACAAGTCATTTGTGTTCCTATGGAGCCTAACACACAAGAAACAAAAAGTGGTATTGGTTATTGTCCTTCTAAGATAATGAAAGCAACAAAAATACACTCACTCAACATCAACACCATCATGTGTAACTCCCCTAAGACAACTCTCACTTTGAAGTGTCCTAAATTGATTGATACAACATGTGAAGAATCATTAGAATACTTTGAAGATGATGAAGCTTTGAAAGAAATGTTAGGATTTTATGACAAGTCATTTACTCCCCCTAAGCAAAAATGGGTTACTTGTGTTATGGTGACTACTAAAGAAGTGGATGAATAAAAGGAAGTTAATGAGGTTGACTATGATAAAGACAAACATAAATCTTAAATTTTGAGACAAAATGCACTTCCTTTGGGAGATACAATCAATATACCAATGGATACAAATAATGAAGAAAGAGTGATTCAAATAAGAAAGTTCCTTGATGAAGATAAACAAGAAGATCATATAACATTACTACATGAATTTGATGAATTTTTTTCTTGGACTTATTGAAACATGCCAGGTATTGATGCTAAGATAGTAATGGACAACATAGTTCTTGAAGAAAATGCTAAACCTATAAGACAAAAGATATAAAAGATGAATCCTAAGATAGTTTTACTAGTTAAGGCTAAGATTGAGAAAATTCTTGAAGTTGGTTTTATACAACCTATCAATTATTCTCCTTGGATATTGAACATTGTCATAGTCGTAAAACCTAATAATCCTATTAGGATGTGTACATTTTTTTGTGACTTGAATAAAGCATCTTTAAAAGATGATTTTCCCCTTCCTAATATTGACATGATAGTAGATTCGACTACGAGACATGCTTTGTTGTTGTTCATGGATAGATTTTTTTGGATATAATCAAATCTATATCATTCCTCAAGATCAAGACAAGACAACATTTACTATCATTTGGGGAACATTTTGTTGGGTGGTTATTCCTTTTGGATTAAATAACATAGGCACAAAATATCAAAGAGCTATTACATTGATATTTCATAATTACATACACAATATCTTAGAAGATTATGTTGATGATATACTGGCTAAATCTTTAACTTGATAAGACAATGCAAATATTCTTTGGAAATCTTTGAAAGAATGCAAAAATATAACATGAGATTGAACCTAAAAAAGTGTGTCTTCGGTGTGTATAGTGGAAAATATTTTAGGTTTTACAATATCTCATAAAGGCATTGAGGTGGACACAGAAAATTGATGCTATCATTAGCATGCCACCTCCTAAAGACATTTCTCAATTGTGTAATTTACATGGAAGAATTCTAGCTATCTTTAATTTTGTATCATCCTTAGTAGAATGAACATTACAATTTACACAACTCCTTAAGAAAGAGGTTAAGCTTAAGTGGAATGAGGATTGTAAACAAACCTATGAGATTTTGAAAGATTACCTTGCTATTCCACCTGTTTTACAACCATCTATGCAAGACAAACCATTTTTCCTTTATACGGTAGCATCAACCCATGATCTTATAGCATTGTTGGCTCAATAAGACGATAGTGGTAAAGAACATCTCATTTATTATATTAACCAAACCCTAATTAATTATGAGACATAATATACAATGATAGAAAAATAATGTTTGACTCTTGTATTTGCTACTGGTAAATTGAGACACTACTTATTAAATGTAGAAATTCATGTGATGATAAAATTTGATCCTTTAAACACCTTTTTTCTAAAATGGATTTATCAGGACACTTAACTAAGTGGGTTATGTGGTTAACCAAGTTTCATCTTAAATTTGTCTCTCAAAATGCAATCAAAGGAAAAGCTTTGACCAACCAATTAGCTAGCGCTCCCTCCCTCATAACATTACCTAATATGGACTCGTTCGTTGATGAGAATGTGTTGACTATTCAAAAAGAAAAAGAAACATGGGAATTATACTTTGATGTTTCTAAGTGTTGAACTGGCTCCAAGGCAGGGGTTATACTAATTCCTCCTTTGGGTAAGCTTATTCCCTTATCTTTCTATTTAAACTTCCTATGTACAAATAACACTACAAAGTATGAAGCTTTAATCATTGGTATATGGTAATGTTAGCATTAGGTGTCCAAAACATCACTATATTTGGTGATTCCATATTATTCATTAAAAAAAATGGTTCATATATGAAGAAAAGCATGATAAGCTCATTTGATACAAATCTTCAACCTCACGATGACACCAATAGATAAATTTGAATCATATACAATTGAAAATATACCACAAAAGGATAATTGACATGAAGATGCAATAGAAAGTGTCACTTCCATTGTGTCGCCTAAAGATCCTTTTGATGAAGCTCACATAGGTTCTTGTGGAGGAAATTTTGGAGGAAGATTGTTAGTTCAAAAATTAATTCATGTAGGATACTACTGGAGACACATGGAACAATATTGTTTTTCCTACATGAAGAAATTTCATAAATATCAAGAGAACAACAATTGGATTCATGCTTCTACTTTCGAGCTTCATGCCCAAGTACCTATTTGTCCATTCTCGGTTTTGGGTTTAGATCTTATTGGAAAAATATCACCACCTTCTTCCACTAGACATATGTATATCATTACCACAATTTCTTATTTTAAAAAATGGGTAGAAGCTATTTCTTTTTGTTGCATCACAGCTGATACAATATGTCATTTCATATTGGAACACACTATTGCTCATTTTAGACTTCCTTCTGCATTTATTTTAGATAATGGAACTCCATTTAAGAACAATGACGTGAATAAATTATTGGAAACCTTTCATATTCAACATCAATTTTCGATGCCATGTTACTCACAATCAAATGGTCAATTGGAATCAACTAACATGACTCTTGAGAAAATTCTATGAAAAATAGGAAGTAAACATAACAAAGATTGGCATACTCAACTAACTTATGTGTTGTGGGCATACCATACAAGTATTAAAACATCTACAGGAAACACTCCCTATAACCTTGTCTATGGTGTTGAAGCAATAATTCCCTTGGAGTTAGAGATTACTTCACTACAAATTTCTCTTAGAGGGCTTATTGACGATATTAACTATAAAGAGCAATGATTGCATCAACTTGAAATACTTGATGAATGATATAATGACACTCTCGAGCATCTTCAAGCTTATTCTAGGTGAATGCAACATAGTTATAATGATCATGTCATCCCTCAGACATTTAACAAAGGTGACTTGGTTTTGCATGAAAATCAGTGTAATGTAAATGCTCTTCCAAATGAAAAGGGAAAATTCAGCCCTAATTGGTTAGGACCTTATGTAATCAAAGAAAACTATGGGTCTGATGCCTAAACGCTAACAAAAATGGATGGAACACCTCTAAAAAACCTATCAATTCCACACATTTATTTTGGTATTATGCATAACATCCTCTCTTTTGAATAGTATGTTAAAGCGGTGTTGTTAGACTAGATAGATGGTGTTCTATTTTATCTCGCATTGCTTCATTCTTTGACAAACAATAATATGTAATCAAAGAAAACTATGGGTCTGATGCCTACACATTAACAGAAATGGATGGTACACCTCTAAAAGAACCTGTCAATGCCACACATTTTTTTCAATATTATGCATAACATCCTATCTTTTGAATAGTATGTTAAAGCAATGTTGTTAGATTAGATAGATGGTGTTCAATTTTATCTCGCATTGCTTCATTCTTTGAAAAACAATATAAGTGTGTCTTAAAGTCTAAAGTGATTTTTCAAATGGTTTAAATTAATACTTTATTTTCCATGTTATTCAAAATAAGATCTTGTGTGTTTGTTAATTTAGATCCTTAGATGCATTTAATGTTATTAGATCATAGGTGCATTTAATTTAACATAACATAAACTAAAAATATTTTAATTAGATCACACAGACATCAAATCATGGAGATATTTATTAAAAATTCTTACAAAGGTTATTTAATAAATCACATCAAAATTTAATTCAACATAGTATCTGTTGATGGTGTTTTCTGCATAGCAACAACTTAGATAGAAAATAATGTTCTATCTCTCTTGAAAGGTGAATTCTCAACAACAATTGCTAAAATCACCCCAAGGTCTCTTGGGTGTTAGGTCATGACAATGCATAAAAAACTCAGATAATATGTGAAAATGCTGGTAATCACAATCAGACCTTACTACAAGCAAACTGTATCTTTCCAATTTATCAAATTTTTGCAATGTGATGATCTTAAATCCTAATCTAACCGAATAACAAAGAAACAACAAAATATGAAGGTGCGAGAGAGATAATGAAATCTAAACTATTCCTAAGATAAAAAATGCAAATGATAAATACTTGGAATGGACCAATCTCAAATAACCATTTCCTACTTAACCCACAATGCAATATCACAAGAAAGGTGCAATCTTCTAAGGCATACAGATTTTCAAATCATAGACATTCATCCACAATTAAACTAAGCACAAATAGATGTATGGTCCAGGTTGACTTCACCAGCCTACTAGAATTAGATAGTTACTGGGAGTATAGACCAAAGATTGCTACAAACATTCCAAGCATGAAACCATGAACATTATTCACCAAGCTAATCTAATTCTAAATTCAACATCAAATCTTATATCGTCAAGCAATTCCAAAGGATGAAACAATAGGAACCATGCAAGATAAACTAACACAAAAGAATTCGCTAGAGAAACCACAATGCTTTCAATTGTATTAGGTCACCAAAATGCAACAACAATTCCACTATTTTGTGTTATAGCACTTGCTTCAAAGAACTAACTACTACCTTCACTACAGAATGCTCTAGTTCTTTTCTCAATCTAGCTTGTCTAATTCTCTATTATCTATCTAACCCTTACAAATGAGGCAGGAATGCCAATTTAAAGAGAACCCTCAAAACATGTCGGCCCAGCCAAACATTTACAAAAATAAAATAGCCAAAACAAGTCGGCCTCAGGAAATTCAAAATAAGGCACACATTAAATGCTGATACATCATCAAGGTCAGCCAAAACACATTCCTCAATGCGACCCGGATCAACACATGCCCTATAATAATAGGGAAGCACAAATCACGAAGTGGCATGGTATTAATTACCACCTCCCTTATCCTTGTTCTGATCCAGTGATTCATGAACTTTCAAAAGTACCTTATCCAACTCAGCAATAGGTGGCAAGGGTAGGATTTTGAGCCGACATTCAATTGATTCAATCTCTTCCCTTGACTGCTTAACCATTGTATCCCAATCACCCTTATATGCCAAGTACTTATCCATCATGGCTAGATAAGTAGTCGCATCATCCAATTGGTTCCCTGTCATAGAATTTTCAATATCAGGGGCATAAACATCATGCCACCATTCCCTCAATTGTTCCAAACTCAAGTATCTTGGGGCGATCTTCCTCCTGCCAGTCATTATCTCAAAAAAGGCAATGCATCCATCATAAACATTAGTTAAACTACCATCAATTTGCTTCCTTTGTTTGTAGATCTTCTTGATGGTTTTCTATTGGATTTGTAGGGCTTCAAACCACTCCCAAGGCTCATTAACCCTAGATGAAGAAAGAATTCTATCAACAACCAGCTGATCCTTATTATACTCCATGATTGTTTTGGTTTTCTGCAATAAGAGATCAGTGTCCTTATCCTGAGATAAAACATAATCTAACCAATCCTTAGCCCTTATTGCATCCTTTCTAGTTGAAAGGATCTCCTTTATTGCATCATCTCCCTTAGCCTATACCTCCTGCAACCAATTTATTATAGCCAGAGTAGAAGCTTTCATCTTTTCTATTTCAGAGATGGTCTCCTTCAGCAAGAAACCAATAGTAGCAGAAGAGGATGGGTGAAAAGATTGTAAGGGCTTCATCAAATCTTCCAGACATTTCCTAAGCCTTTCATTCTCTTTCTTTAGTTCATGCTTAGACTGTGTCTCCTTCCTCAATCTCCCAATGATCACTACACTGGACCCCTCATATTCCTCAATATCTTGCTCCATAGAAGTGGGCCCAAGATTAATGGTCTGTACATCATAATCCTCCCCAGTAACCTCATCTTTACTTTTACCTACAGTAGGTGTGGCAATATGAATAACCCTATTACTAGCTTCATCCCTTTCAATCTTGGAAACCACCTTGGCTACCTTCTTTTTCTTACCCTTTCCAATCTTGGCCAACATTTCATCCCAGTTGAGACGAGTGTCCTCAACAATGACCTGTTTCCTTCTGATCTCTTTGTCTAGCCAATCCAGAACAGCAGGATCCACTCGGGTTTCATCTTTCTTGACCTCTTCATGCTGATCTATTGTCTCATCCTTTTCCTTTTTAGGAGATTGACCACCTTTGCTTCCCAATTTTGGCTCCTCTTCATGCAAGGGTGATGGAGTCTTAACAAGAACATCCTCCTTCTCAGGAGGTCTATTATCTTTACTACTTGCAGGAGAATCTTCATATTGCACCAATGGAGAATGATGTATTTCCACATCTCCTACCTCAAACTCAGTAGTTGCACCATAAAGTTCCCCATCCTTAAACGATTTTGCTTCCTCATTGGTCTCATGCTCTTCATGAGTTGTGTGCTCAGGTATATCCAATGAAGGAGAGGTATCTTTTTTTTGTTCCACATTGGATGCCATTGGAAGGGGATCTGTCTTTTGCATAGTCTCCTTAGGAGATGGTGTTCTTGACCTTCTTGAATAAACCTGAGTTTTCTCTCCTGAGCTCTCCACATTAACTACATGAGGGTCCGCCTTGTCCTTGGAAGTTTCTTGATCTTTCTTCTTAGAGGCCCTGGTTATCCTTGTCCTTTTTGGCTCTGGAGGAGTGTCTTCCTTTTTTGCTTTCTCAAGTTCCTCCTCTTTAGTAGACTTACCTATTTTCACAATATGACTCCTCTTCTTTCCCCTAGGTTTTCTTTTCTTCTCAAGCTCACCCTCCTTAGGGCCTCTTATTTTAATCTTAAAAGGTGAGCCTACCTTGGTTTTTCCTGTAGAATCATCCTCCCTTGATTCCTCTGAGGTAGAGTGAGCATTCAGATTTCCCATTAGATTGAAAGTACAAGGTACCTTTTCACTCTCCAATTCCCATACTTTATGTTTCAACCATGACTTGGTGGATTTCACAATAGGAGCCATCAATTCCTCCAGCTCAGTTATTTCCCTTTCCAACCAGTTTATCTCTCCAATGGGTCTGTCCTTGACTAATTCAAATGCATGATCCTAGACTAAATTTTCGTCATCTTCCAACTAATCAAGAATCAACTTGACATTATACATCTTGATTACATTAACTGGAAGCCTAGAATACCTTTTCTTTCTCACCTCAAATTCATCCTTGTTATTCACCCAATAGTCCTCTAGATCATCTTTGTGGTGATATTCTTTGGTGGCCTTCTTCTGTGCTTCGCCAGTGATGTCAAATCTTTCCCTCTTAGAATGGAAAGAGAAACCAAAAGTACTCAACTCCTCCCTTGATGCATGAGCTGATTGGATTGAAGGGAAAACTTCACCTATACCAATTTTCAAGGGAAAATCCCCACCAAACCCTGTCTTGTGCTTCACATTTTTAACAATAGCATCAAAATCACATATCTGCCTGGTAACCTCCAAGAGTATGATGTGGTCAGTGGGATATCTTGGCAATCTATATGGAGCAGTCAGACATCCATAAATTCTGATATAGGAGAAGGTGGGGAATTGTATAAACCAGGCTCCATATCTTTTAATCAATTCCTTGGCTCCATCAGAAATTCTCACATGCTCTGAATTTTGAAGCAACCTAGTAACATGCATAGTGAATGCATCATTTTCTCTTCTATAATTCAGATTCCCTAGGTGTAGCTCAGGGTACACCTCATAGATGACATCTTTCCCAAATGTTCCTCTTGGACTCAATCTCCTGTATGGATAAAATCTAGCAAGTATATATACCACATAGGATGTCATGGTGAATTTCTTTGTCTCCAACACATCTCTCATCTACTTGTCAATCATTGCACTGATAATCCCTACCCAGTGGTAATTGATGCCCTACTCAATCTTGTTAATGACATGCACCATCCAATTCTCTAATGTCCCAGCACTCTTCAAGCCTGCTACCCTGCTCAACAGTGTGATTGCATCATATATATCTTGTCAGAACTTGACCCTGTGTAGTTGTTTAGGTAGCTTAGAGAAATGAGACTTTGGCTCTTCCAGCCAAGAATTGATCATCTACTGGGCTTTGGTAGGTTCATCCTCATAATAGGTCCTAGCCAAGTCCATATCCAAGGCACGCACACATGGTAAGTCTAACATATCAAATGCCTGGGCAATGGAGACTGGATTAAAATTTGCTAGTACTCTCCCATCAGGACTAATGATCCTCTATGTATCAAGGTCATAATGCCGAGCACACTCCAATATTAATTCATAGCATTGAATTGCAGGAGGAAATCCTGCCACATGAGCCAGCCTGGACTTCACCATGCCCTTGGTCAGAACTGATAAATCACTCCGACCTATCCTTTCTTTGAAGCCAAATTACTATCTGGCAACTGGCTCCTCACATCTAGCTTTATCCTTTCTGTATCTGTAACTGAAGATTCCTCTGTATCTCCTTTAGACTTTCCTACCGCTGCCTTACTCAATTTAGCTTACATTCATAAAAGAGCCTCATGAAAATCTAATTATTATCCATATTTCAATCAAAAGGTTAGCCTCAAAACCACATGAAATCATTAAGATAAATCACTAATCATTAACTTGAAAATCTGGGAAAATTGTGGTAATCCAGGAAAATCCAGTCGGGGCAGAATTTCAGAGAAATCTGACCCAGATAGACTCCCGCAGCCAAGACATCATTTCATCAAATAACTCATCAATACAGACAAAAAAGATGCATGATTACCAAAGATTCATCTATTAAGCAACAAGAAATCATCACCTCACATTTGATTCATTACTTCAATCTTAAAGATGAAAATCAAGTAGAACCAGGCAGAAAACTGGAAGAATCTAGGTAGGCCAGATTTCCACGAGTAGTTCAAAATTTTGAGAATTCTTCACACTCTAGGGAAATGGAAAAATTCGGGAAAATTCGAGTGCGTGGAAATTCCGCGGACACCTCAAAAAGCCGATGGCCGTTCGACGTGCAAAAAATTAATGGAGTGATCATACCAACCCCCTATCTAAATCTAACAAACATAAACTCAACCCCAATAAGCCAAATTTTGATTGTACTTGAATTTAAACTCCCAAAATTCTCAAATGGTTGATCCCTGCGATGAAATAATGATGCCCTAAATTTGACAGCTAAACCTCCGCCATGAGAGTTAGGGCAAGCTCGAAATTCATAAGAATCAATTCCTAAGCACTCAAATCTCAAGCTCCCTAGGGTTTCAAACAAACTCAGACCCGAACCAAACGAAAAGATCAATGTGCCATGACTAGGCCTCCAAAAGTGTGAAACCCAGGCGGATCGTAATAGAACCCTAACCTTACATACCTATCTCAATCACTCACCCACAAGGTAGGATGCGAAAGGGTTATCAAGGCACACGGGAAACATCACTGAAACCATACCAAGAATGACTAGGGCACACAAAACAAACAACCAATGGCTGCAAGCAAAAGGATCATGCCTACACCTAATAAATATGCAATTAATCGAAAAGGCGAACAAGGGCCGACTCCAACATGACTTAACCTCCAACCAATAGCTCAATCATGAAGCACAAATCGAAAGGACAGGCTATCGATAACATACCATGGGTGAATTCGATGAAACTCGAGTACTGAACAAAAGCCAAGGTGCCCTAGTGATCACAAACTAGCAAGAACGCTCAAAGAATCTACACAAAAGCAGGCCAGATCAAACAATCAAAGCTCAAAATCCAAATGACTCAAACGCTAGAGAAAATAATCGATCAATAATGAAAAAAGGATAGGCACAAAAGGTTTTAAATTCGTCCACACCCACGCCAAAGAAGACATACCCCAAGCATTAATGGTTGACAAGACGTATTGAGAAAATCTAGAAACCTGAGGTTTAAAAGGAATTTTGGGAAAATCCGAGCTAGACTGATTATCCTGGTGGGCTTGAATTCCACGGACGACGCACCCCTTTGGGACTCCGACGGAATCCAGGAAAATCCATGTGATCCGAAAAATCCTGGATTCAACTAGAAATCTGGATTTTGGCAAATTTGACATAGACAAATGTTGGACCAGGACCTGGGAAAATCCAGGTGAGCCGAAAAATCCCAGAACTAGGTCAAAACCTGGACTTCATCAAAAACACAAGTTTGATTGATTCAATCTTCAGGGTAAGACAAGATAAGCAAGACCAACATCTTGAGACCTTGAAAGGATAAATCCACTAAAAACCAAAGGTCAAAGAGACATCCGAAATCATAAATCAGAGGGTCCCTACTCCAAGTGGGGCGTGTGTGCAAAATTGCACAAGAGTATCATAAAAACATAAACATCAATGCTCATATACCATATATATCACCAAAGGTTCAAGTACATATATCAATGACCTTGCCTAAGAAGGCATGAAAATGTCTAAGAAGATTAAACAAGGAAAGACCAAAACCTCCAGGGGTGTTATAATCAACACCACTACAAAAAAAAACTTTACAACAAAGGGGCATTGATCAATGCATGGAGGGTCACACCTTAGGGAATATCACACATAACATCACCACTAAGAGAGGACTAGTCATGTAATAGAAACTCACACCTTAGGGAATACTAGCCATATAATTACCACCAAGGGGAAAATTATATGTGTAGTGTAGAAAAATGTATCCCTCTACATTTTTACACTTGTTTGGGCCATCCTTGCTAAAATTGGGCTTCTTTATGCATTATTTGGTCCTATTTTGCATCCACAAGCCTTAATTAATGCATCTTTTGAAGGATAATCTAGACACATATGTAATGACCAATCATAATTCAGTGACTTTTGATTGTATGGCCCAGATTTAGTGACCTAGGACTCATATGTCACCTTTGGTGTATGGGTCCCATCTAGGTTTTGGGGCCTAGATATGAATTTAGCATTAAACTAAGAATTTATTGAAAATGTGTCCCAAGCCTAGTCTAATGGGACTCATATGCCACAACTAGCGTATGAGTCCTACTTAGCTTGGACCTATTTTAAATTCAAATTCTTGGTGGGATTTTATCCTCCTAGATTTGATGTTGGTTTTTAGTGTTGTAATTTCAAGAAATTTGGCATAAACAAGTATAAATACAAGGCTATTTCACATATTTTCTCCTAGAAATTTTCATGAGCACATGTGATCTAATAATTTGAGCATTCTAACAATTCAAGATCATTCAATAGAATCCAAGAGCATTCAAGAGTTGATTATCAAACATTTTTGAGCATTATTCAAGAATCAAGCATCATGTTAAAGTCATCATGCATCATGTTTGTTTTTGAGCTAACATTTGTGATGTAGGTATCTTATGATTCAAGCAAGCATTCAAGTCAAGATCCATAAAATTCAATCAAGATTCAAGATCCATATTCATACTATCCATTACTTACAATATTTCAACGTTTACTTCAAAGGTTTGGTGAGTTACAACATTACATATTTGTTCTTTCATCATTCCTTCATTCTATATGATTTTATTTCAAGGTTTGATTACCAAAATAGGGTTTGACCAAGGAAAACCCCTATTCACTATCATTTTTTTCCCCTCTCTTTGATGTGTGATTGTAGATCTAGGTTGTTCAGGTTAGAGATCCATTGAAGAGAAAGATTGGAGAAAAGTTTCCAAGTTGTCAAAGTTGTCACCTTCTTTTCAAGATCATGGAAAGTCACTTATAGAGCAGAATTTAGTGTTTCAGAACCCTTGATTTGATAGGAGGGAAGCTACAAGAAAGAATTAGACAATATAAAAAATTTAGAGCAACCTTGATACTGGGGATAAATCACCACTTGTGGTGTATGAGTCCCAATATACCTATTTTTTCATCCATTTTCTATAGATCTTGATTCAGTAGTTCTAGATTTTGATTTTGGCCTGAAACCCTAAACCAGGACTAAATCACCCCTACTAGTGTATGAGTCACAGTGTGCATCAAAATTAGTATTTATAGGATTTCATACCTTCATTCAATCCTCTTTGAGTTTCTAGGTGCACCTATGTACTTTTTTAGTTTACTATTTTGATTTGAATTAATTTGTAGGTCATTTACTTAATTCTTGCACATCATTTACATTTCTTGTCTTTCCAAGCCCTAACTTGGTGGTGAACCCCCTTTTTTGGTCTTTAATCACACCCTAGGACACCTTATTTTAGATATAATTCCCTCATTCCATCCTTGGATTGAGATCTCTGAAGTTTCGTTGAGTGAAACATAAGGAAAATAAGTGGAAAGGTCCTAAGCCCTAGTTCTATCTTCCAAACAAATTAGAACTCCCCACTTCATATTTTTCTAGGTTTCAATATGCCATAAAAAGTTACACCCTTATGGGATATCAAAACTAATATCACCACAAAGGAGATGCTAACATAGATCGAGAAGGCCACACTTTCATTGCCAAGGTCACACTTCATAGGAGATGTATGATATCATCACTAAGAAGAGACCATTTCTTATGCAAACAATGAGTTGGGGACTATATGCCTCCTTAAAATTTTAGTTTACTTGCTACACTCAATTTTTAAGGTGATACAACTTGAATCCCTTGCTAGAAGGAATGCACCTAATGTAAGACTACCTAACCCCTTGCCCCCCAAGTGTAGGGACAAAGATGAGCCAAGATTGATAATTAAATGGTACTCCTTGCAAGATGAAATTTGATTGCATAAATCCTAGTTTATATCCCCATGCATGGTAGTGTGCATGTTATGATACTATAAATACTACATGACAAGGAGAAAATAAAATTCCTTAGTTTCTCATTCAATCACATAAGGGTCAAATTATTTCAATTTATTTTTTAAAGCAAAACATTCATCAGTGGTGTACCCAAAAGTTCTATGATATGTTAAGTGAACAAGACAACTGACAGGGGGGGTGAATTAGTTGTAGCAAATTAAAAACATCAAAACCCTCAATAGTAGTCAGATCCACATTCATTCATTAAACCCTTATTCTGTTAAATTGATTAAACATGAAATGTAGATAAAAAAAAATTGAAATAACAACACCATACACAAGATAACACTAGATTTATGTGGAAAGCCCAATGAGGGAAAAACCATGGTGAGGATTAGCTCACAATATAAGTAATTGCAAAACTGATACAAGGGATCATCGCCAAAATAGGACACAATATCCAAAAAGACCTCACATCTAGGGCTCATTTCCACAGAAAGAACACAAGAAGATAGAAGAGAAATGTTACATAGAGAAAAAATTCTCGATGAAATAGAAAACCCACCAAAAATGATCCAACAATTTCTTGGCCTTGTTTGAAATATTGTGGGCACCTTCAGCTCGCTACATTTAGAAGTACAACACTTTTAAGTTCACACTACTCTACTCAAATCCACACTCTACTCTTCAAAAATTCACATCACTTGCACCACACACCCTTTTATTATTTTTATCTTTTCTATCTTTAAAAGCTTCAACATCTCGACTCATACTTATACCATCCTCAACATTGAAAACTTTCTCCAAGGTTGAGAATACACACTTCCCACTTTATAATTCTAAATTAGGTTGGAACTAAACATTCATGGGTGGATAGGAATGATAGTGGACAAAAAAGCACTTAACTAGGACCCAAATTAAATATCACATGCCATGCTACACCTTCATTAATATTTGAACATCTTTGAATGTAGTGTAGATACTAGGTCAACCCTTACTAATGAAAAAACATTAAGCATTAAGTACATGCTTCCTTAAATCAATATGAAAATTTCAAACAAAAAAATTCACTTGAACATGATCTAAGATCATTATGAAAACCAACAACTTCCTTTACAACAAATTTATCTTGAAGATTATAATCATACTTTTTATCCAAAAAACACTACTAGATACTACAATATTCTAAAACTCAAAATACTTTCTTTTGATACTCCTAACTAGGAATCCTCTTGAAAAAAACAAGAGAACAACACCATTAAATCTCCTTCAAAACCACAAGTCCTAAAAATAAAATGCGGAGAAATGTGGAGCAAATACATTTCTTCCTAATACCCTTGTACAACACTGCTTAACTAGTTCACATACTGATGAACATAACTTCCTTTGACCAATGATCCAGATGCCCAAATTTTGGATATAGAAACTCTCAAAAGCTTTAACCAACATATCCAAGCCACAAAGGTAGATCTTCAACCTAGAAGAAATTTGAAGCAAAACCAAAATACCCCTGCAAACTAGAACACCTCTGCAACACCCTGTTTCTTATTTTATCAATTTTCTCAATATCCTCAACATCTTCGTCATGCAAGAAAATTCACAAACACATAGCTAACAACAATAAAAACACCAATTTTTTGACATCAATGACAACACCTTCATACTTGCAACATGATAGGAAAAGTAGGATGTTTTTTTATTATTTCCTTTTTTATCTCCTAAATCATGGATAGGTGGTAGTTTAATGTATCTTAAGTTTAGAAGTGTGGCTAAAGCTCTCTCAATCTCAAATAAAGGATGTGAGGTATGTAACACACATTTGTTACATGGTTTGGTTGGTGGAACAAATATTTTATGCAAAGGTGGAGGAGCTTGGTAACTGATGCCTTTGGTATCTTTAGATGGTGTTTATTCCAAATGGTGGTAGATTTCATGTTTGTTCTTTATGTCAAATACTTGATTTTTTAAGATCCTAAAGCCTTGTCCATAGCATCATTCTAAGTTAATGGGTTTATTCATAACCTTGTTCTCATATGATGGAGGGGAATTAGGTACTTTCATTTTCACTCATTGAGGTATGAGTTGTAGATCACTTTCCCTATGTGATGTGTAAAGCATTTCAAGTGGTGGCATAGTAGGTAGTGTTGATTGTTGGTATGGGTGATTAGGCCATTCTTTGGAAGGTTAAAGGACCACATTATTCATAAGGTTAGGAAAGGTATTTCTTTTTAATTCGTTCATGTTGTCCTCCTCTTGCCTAAGATATCTTCAGTAAGAATACATGCATTAGGAGATGAAGGATCACGATTGTCATTATCTAATTTAGGATCATTTTCAAACACACAACATGAAACATCAACAAAGGATTTCAAAGAAATAAAAACTTTACCAAAAGACAACCATTATGAAATTGTAATGCTTGAAGTGAGCTTCATACTATTATGCAATAGGTAGCTAGAAAATAGACAACAGATTCATTTAAAGGATCTTGAGAGAGGTTTGTCACAAAAATTTGATATAAAAAGGGGAGGAAAAAGATGCTCAAGGTGTTTGTGTCTTGGAAAAGGTTTCAAAAAATTGAAAGTTTGACTGATTATGAGGTTGTTTAAGGCTTATGGATTTTTATGTAAATGGGTCTAATAGTGAATATTTTTCTAAAATTTTCTCAATTTATGACTATGTAATTCAAAATGCGAGTGTGCAACACTATTGAAAATGTTTGAACAATAAATGATAATTGTGAATGCAATTTACAAATCTAAAATGTAGTAATTCACTGATTCTAATATGCTAAATCTGAAAATGATGTTTTTGATGCAATTTTGAAACAAAACAAAGCAATTTTTTTAACTTTTTTGAAGTATATGTGAGATACCTAAATACATGCAATGAACACTTTCCAATTATTTTCAGATTTAAATGTCCTAATGCAGATTTATAGATGCACTTAGAATGTAGATCTGAGATAGAATGACGGAAATTAACCCTATTGCAACCTATAATGCAATATTGTATGCAAATTTTGAATTTTTATACCTTTTTATGATGCAAAAATGAATACCTAAATGAACAATACAAAACAATGCAATATAAAACCTAGATCTAGGATCAATTGCTTTAGATTTTAGAAGTTATCTAATGCTAATTGGTCGGGTTCACCAAAATGAAACATAGAAAAAGTGAAACACTAGATATTTCACTTCAGGGTTTATGTTCTTTTTCTAAATATTTCATTAGAGAATTGAGGTAGCAGGGGTAAAGTATTGCATAAATGTATTTTTTTTTCACTTGTAAATTGTTGATAATTGTTAAAAATGGACCATAGAATGCATAATTTAGGAAATTAGGGGTTCAATTAGGTCTAATAATTTAAAGGGGAGAAAAATATATTGTTTTCAACGGTGATAATGTATGATGCTATAGTGGGTAGGTTACTAAAATTTCTTAGATAAGAATTCAAACACAACCTAAACAACATGTTGTCAAAGGAAATGATGGTAATAGATATTGAGGTTAGAGGGTTGTGACACTTCATACCTTGTTATATAAGCTAGGCTCTATCTTGAGATCCACCTAGTGGTGCAACCACTAGGGTAATCATACAAGAGTATTAAATATTTATTGAATACCTTAACTTACTATCGTGCACATTTTTATAGGAAAATACCTATAGTAACTTGAATAAATCCATGTCATAAAATATATAAAGAATTAAAAGGAGAATATAATCTTTCTATTAAATTATTCCTTGTTTCCATTCTATTTTCATCATTCCATATGTCACACCCTTACACTCATGAGCAGCTCGTGCCCCAAAGAGTCCATGAATCTCTTTTTCTTACTTGGAAGTTTATGTATTCACCATTTTAACCCATATAGTAGATGAGAAAAATTTACCAAAATGAATGGACATAAGCATTCATAAGATATATAAAAGAACTCCCCAAAATTGGACATTAAAATCCCCCAAATTTTCTCTCCATCAATTTTTGATGAATCTCCATACATTGTTCTAAAGATCTAAGTTTAGCACATAATGGAAGGATGATAAAAAATGTTGGTGAGTTTGGTTTCAATCCTACAAATTATATTTTTTTAAAATATCAAAACTAATTTTAGCAAGGCTACTCTATGTATATCTAGCTATTATTGTAGTTTAAGAAAAAAAATATTTTTTGAGACATTTTATCAAATAGTTTGACCACCTTATGCATTCTTTCACATTTTACATACATATCTATTAGTGTATTCATCATAATAACATTAATTTGAAACCCACATCTTAGTTTTCTTCCATGGATTCTAAAAATTATTTCTTAGAGATGTCATGTTGGTGCAAATAGGAAGAATAGTAGTGAATGTGAAGTTAGCGATGTATAGTTGTTCATTGCATTTGATGAAACAAATTCAAAGATTTTTTAGAAACACCGTGCCTTTTGTAAGTTGTAACTATACAATTCTATAAGAACACATTTCTTTAATGTATTTCTTGTAGAAAAATGGGTTGCCTCCTCTATGCTTCCAATTTTTTATGTGTACATGTCTCTCAAGGTAGTTGCAATAACCATTAAATCTTTATTTGATGAATTTTACTTTATTTGTATGATTTGATGGATGTCCATACTACCTATTTTTCTCACCAACCTCTATCAACTCACTTATGTGTTGATTGATTTATATAGTCTATGTCAAAGCTCCCACCAACTTATGTCTAGATCCATATTAATTATTATAAGTGACCCATCTCTCTATCGTAGTGTCCAAATTTCCCATAAATTCTCACACATCCCAAAATACCTCTACCTTCCATTAGAATATGACACTCAAATACTAAACACACTTTTTATCAACCATCATTTTTGCCTCTTTGGCCTTGTTTCCATCCTATCATATATAAAAATAAAAATAAACCACAACCATTTGTTGTTTACTTTGGATATTAGTTGTAGGGGAAAAATACATGTAGAAGGGAACCATACATGCATGAGGGCATGCACAATATACAAATAACAATTTTTTAAAAACTAAAAAATAGTATTTTTCTAGAAATAGTAGATAGTTTGTGTAGAAACAACAAAGGACAATAAAACTAGGATAGGTAGATTTTGATTTGGTTATTATAGAGAAAATTAGTTCCAATATTTTTTATGGAGCAAACCCAAAATTAAAAAAAAAACAATTATTCCATGTTTATTCTTAACAAATTATCCTATTTTAAATATAATATCATGCTAATCATTTTGAGACAATTTTTTGGGAATTTTTTTGGCACCCACCCATTTCATGGTTGTGCCTATAGATCGACTCTAGGAACCTTGAAATAGACCAAAAATTTACAACATTTGAGACTATAAAATTTTGAATTGATATGACCAATTAGCCAACAAGCCAACCTTAGATAACTACTCATGTGCTTGCTTTTATAGGAATAAGCTCACACAAAATGACCAAGTGGTATTACATAAAACCATGTGACTAATGCCATGATATTACAAAACCATTAACCCCCACATTTAATTTTTGGTACTAATTTTTCCCAATATTAAATATTTTTCCAATGAAACTATGTAACCCCACATTAAATATTTATCATAATATTACATACAACACATAAATTTTGATCCCAAGAATGCTAAACCCATGTGATGCACACATCCCTAGATCCCCTACATGTACCATAAATAATAAAATATTACATTATAACATTATGCAAGCTGGAAAAAACACATTTTCCTAACAATATTTTATGTTTTACACTTTACCATGGCCATGGCTATGTGCCAAGATATATCAATGAGTGGTGTGATGACTATGTGTCAATGAAGGAAGCCATAGAAAATTCCATAAAGTGATAAGTTAGTGGGCCCAATTTTATTTAGAAAACTAATGTAGTAAGGTAGTGGGAAGGATGCCTATGTAGTGGTATGTGATTGGTCACTACAAAACAAAAGGGAAGAAAACAATATGTTGAGGACATCATTGATGGTCCATGAGCTTCAATCTAAAGGATGATGTTTATTTGTTGTCTAATACACATATTTTTAACAAGCATTGTGATAAATATGTGAAATTTTGAGGTAGTAAACACATACTTGAATTCAACTGATAAAATAGACAATGAGTGATTTATTTATTTTTTCCTCATATGAATTAATAAACGTAAGTCTATCATACTATCCTTATTAGAAAATTTATGGTTGGTCTTGCTTGTACACATAGAAAATCATGACCAATTTATCAAGGTATAAAATAACATTGAGAGACGAAAATATGTTGATATATGGTTAGATGATCAAAATTTATAAAAATATTACATGAAACTCTACCAATAAAATTTGAGCCTTGATGGTTGATCTAAAGTTAAATCTTTTAGAATGCTGATTGTCATCCTAATTTAAAGGATTTAACATATTTATTTTTCTTGTAGGTTTCACAATTTAAGGAATAAAAGGAATAGGATTTTTTTAGTAGTTCTTTAAATAAAAATCCATGTACAATAAGTAGAGAGAATTTATTACCTCTATAAATAGTAGCTAGGTTGGTTACTTCAAGTAAGATGATACCATGGCTAAAAATTGGAAAGGGAAATTCACATTTGTAGAAGATGTTATTTTAGTTGTTTAGGAACTATGTGGTTGATTGTAGTGTGATTATGATTAGATAGTTGATTACATGTAGAGACCTCTTAACAAGGAATTTTTTAGCACCCTATATAAACAAGAAGAAACTCTTTTTTTAATTTGTTTTGATGAAAAAAGGGTCCTAGGTCCAACACATAAAACAATAGGATCAATTCCTTTTTCAAAATGACATTAGAATGTAAATCAAGGTATTTAGATTTAATTTCAACCAAGAAGGTGAGCCAATCAAACCTTGATATGATTCTTTAGGGTCTTGGAAACTAATTGGAATTGAATTTTTTATGTTAATCTAATTGAACTACATGCCCTAATTTGAAAATGTAATCTATTTCAAAAACTAGAAAATGTAACAAAAATTATGACACTAGATCTAGACTGAGAAGGACACTATGCACTTGCGATATAAATTGTAGCCTGATTTGTCGAGACATTGGTGTTGAGGGAACAACTATCCTTGTAGGTATTTTTTGGATCTATTTTCATAGTCCTCATGTGTTGGAACTAAACTTCCAATTTTTGTCTGTAAACTTGTTGGATCATTGTCAGATGTTTATGTACTTAAGTTTAAGTGAGTTGTCAAGGCCTAGGGTTTTGAATGCAATAATGAATAAAGTTTCTTCAAGATTTCTTTTATCCTTTTCAACTTGAGATCTACACATTCACAAAGAGAGTAAATATTGGGCCATTTTAGGGGCTTGCCTCAGTCAAACCCCATGTAAGTGTTTCTGCTTCCATAATGGCAATGTTAATGATAAACAAATAAATGGAAGGAAGGAATGATGAAATAATAAAGTGTTGCAACTCACCACCCTTCAATGGTTTCCTTCAAGGACTAAAGTCATACAAATCACTTCAAGGGTCTTGGATCTTGCTTGTTTTATTTTCTTGAATGCTTGGATGCTTTGGAGACTTACAACAAGGGTTAGCCTTCATTAAACAACTATAAATATGAGAACATGAGCTCACATACATGTTGGAATGATGTTGGATCTTGAATTAATGCAATAAATCTTTAATGATTGCTCTTAACTTGCTAAATAATGCTCTTGATGATAATTCTTTCTCTTGATTCTCAATTTTTGAGTTAATGTTCAAATGATGCAATAATTGGGTATTTATACATTATTATTCTAATTTCCCAAAAACTAAATCTCAATGGTTGAATTTAGATATTTGAATTTCAAATAATAAAATACTGAAACTGGCATATTTCAATTTGGAGCCAAAATAGGGAGACATAGGCACCTAGGGCGCCATTGTCCTAGCCTTATTTTAGGGAGTTTAAAGAGTTGAGGGAAAAAGTAGTAAATGAGATCATTTGGCTTATGCTTGTAAATTATTAGAAACAATTTTAAATTGGACCACAAAATGCACAATTTAGGAAATTAAGTGCTTAATTAGGTCCAATAACTTAAAAGGGAGAAAAACACAGTGTGAAATTATCATGGGTGACAATTTATTGTTGAAAGTCTAAGATATTGAGAAGGGGGGTGAATCAGTATCTTCTTAAATTTTCTGATCAGATGCAATCCAACTATTCCAATGCATACAATAACAAGGATAAATAAGAGCATTAACAGAGCATGGAAACACAAGACATATGAACACCAAAATTTTTACATGGAAAACCCAAAATGGGAAAAACCACGGTGAGTGTTAGCTCACAATATAGTATAACCAGTTATAAAATATTACAAAATGGGTGGCTCACTACCAAGACTCAGTGTCTAGAAACAAAGGCTCACTACCTACAGAATTACAATGATTGAATAGCTTTCATCTTGAAAATGAACTAATAGAGTACACCTAATGAGTGCAGATTCAATTCCAAATAAAGCTCAATAAATGGACTTGACACACTTCATCATGTTCACACTACTTTGCATCATCACATCACTTCTCCAAAAAGTGTCTATTATATATATACCCAATCTCTTCGCAAGCATCAATTAGGTTGGCCTAATTAGATGCACTTATCATTTACCAAAAATATCAATTGTTGGCCTCAAGCTTTGAAAAAGATAACCCACACACTTCAACAAGTCAGCACAAACCTAAAATAAGTTGTACATATATTTCTACATAGAAAAAATTTAATTTACACAATACATCCATCAAGTCAGCCAGAGATGGACCAAAAAAAATATAACTGTGAAACACCAACGTGACACCATACGAACAACTAGATATGTGAGATCTTGTATGAACATGCTTCTGACACTTGTAAACCATTTCCCAAAACTGCAAGCAACAATGATCACTGAAGAACAAATGCGGACCACAATATCAGAGGATGTAAGCAAAATACCAATTCAAAGACTAGAATACCGAAGTAACTTTAGTCTTGATCTTGTAATTGCAACTCATATATCATGGTGATATCAATGAAAACAAAAAGTAATAAAATGAGATGTTCTTCATTTTTCCAACAATCTCGCCCTTTGTCATTGATGGCAACATGTGCCAAAAACAAAAAGAATATTTATAGAGTTCTCCATTTGCAGTACTTATCCCCCCAACACCAGCATTTCCCAACTTCACCCCCCCTTTGACATCAAGGACAAAGGGTGTGCCAAGAACAATTGAAAAACATTAAAGAAAAGAAAACAAAGAAATATATATCAGCTGGAGGATGATGAGCCTTGAAGCTTCTTCAAAATACCATCCCAAACTATTTTTCCTTTTTCCCAACCATCCTTTGTTGTATTCAACATCTTGTTCTGAGATTCCAGCTCTATCAGAGTCTCTTCAACACCATTTGGAGTATTAGGAATTAGGCTTATCTTATCAAGTCTTCTAGAGCAAGCCATAGCCTCTCCAACCGGAGTGTATTCTGTTCTTACAATGTCACTTAATTGACTGAATTTTTTAATAATTTCTTCCTTCTATTTCTACAAGGCAAAGAAATTTTCTCTATGTGTAGTGATGGCCTTCTAGATTGATCTATCTTTATCTTTAGATACACTATAAGTACCAAAAACAGTAGACAACTGAGACTCAATTGAGTCCATGGCAATCTTGATATTCTGAGTGGCATTTTTCCACTTCAAGTAATAAGAGAGAACAACATATGCCTTTGACTCACAAACCTTCACCGCTTCTAGACACTTTTCGACACAAGAATGTGCAAGAGCACATTTTTCATGTAAAGCCAACAACCTTTTCTCTGCCAAATTTTCTTCTATCTCTTGTCTTGTCTTTTCATTAATCCCAAAGGAATACTCCTTGAAAGAGTCTAACAATAATCTTAGATTTTTAATAGGGGCAAGGGATTTATCAATGGATGCACCAGGTATAGCTTCCTGCAAAGCTTTCAAATTATCTTCTATTAGTTTCATTCCCTTTTGATGTGTTTCAAGAATTTCCTTTCTTCCAGATGCTTGCATTACATCACCTAACACAACTTTATGTACTGGAGACATATTTTCTACATCAACAAATCCCTCAATCATAGGGAGTTTCAAAAGTTCCTAGGGAATAAACGGTTGAAATATAATTTTCTTACATAAAAAACCTTTCAGTACATCACCACTAGAGGATGAATCACCAGGATGCTTCAGTGATTTTACAATCTATTTTTCTTCTTCATTTTTCCCGAAGGATTCCACGACCTTCTTTTGTTCCTCTCTCTTTTCCTTTTCTTTATCTTCCTCTACTGCCTCTTCATCTTCTTCCTCTTTCTTTTCATCCTTTTCACCTTCATCTTCATCTAAGTATCTTTATCATTATCTTTGTCATTATTGTCTTCTTCCTCATTTCCATCCTTTCCACCTTTATTATGTTCTTCCTTAGGAATGTCTTGACCTTCTTCAACATTTCCTTTCCTATTACTGCCTTCTTCTCCTTTAGTATGCTCGAGTGGAGCATCATTATGCACCTCAGGCTCAACTTCTCCTTCATTCTTCTCATTAACTTCATCATCAATATTAATTTCAACATCAAAATTATCAGGAATGTCTTCATTACCTATACCTAGAGAAGCATTTTCCTTAGTATTTTCAGCAGCAACATCATCATCATTTTTTAGCATACCATACTTTTCTGTTGTCTCCTAGATTACCTTTGTTGTTTCCTTTCTTACTTTCTTTGCCAATTTCTTATTTCTTGTCATCAACATATTCACTCTACTCTTCATCTGAAACATTTCAGCATAGTTCTTCTTTAGAGATTTCATATCATCTGGGGTCAAGGAAGACCCAATCTTATTATATGTTGCATTTCTAATCTTTTCCACAAACACAATGGCCTCAGATCTATTGAAAATTGAGGCATTTTACTAGCTTAATACTTTGTAAAACTTTAATATTACTGATCTAAATAAGATTTTCCTTCTATTACTTATTCTTTGTGGGTGATTATCTTGATTAATCAATTTTACTGTTGTAGAATGTAGACAAAAGTTGATAGAAGAACTAAACAGAATATTAGATAGATTACACAAGATGTACCATGGAGAAATCCTTTTGGGAAAAAACTCCACCAAGAATTATTCTATTATTCAATCTCTAAAATACAATAGCTCCAATTATTGCTTGAGAATGCTTCTTCTACCTTCACCAATCTTCTTTACAACTTGCAATAAAACTATGATAACTCTATTCAACTTACTTGAGATAAATAGGATTTTATTTACTTTGTAAACTCCAACATGAGTTACAATTACAATGCTCAAGCCCTATCCCTAAAAGGTGCACCATATTTCATGCAAATAGGGTTATCTTGTGAAGAACAATTTCAAATGGTCATCTTCATGCTTTTGGGCATCCCAAATTGAAGTGGCAATTGAACCTCTATTATGTAAATATCTTCTTGCTTTATTCCTCAAAGTAGGTGCCCATCAAAGGTCCTACTTAACTGAGTCTTCAAAAATATCTCAGCATGCATAAGAGGTAATTCCAAGAAAGCATCTTGGGTGCCCAAGTTGGCTTCAAGTGATTTCTTGTTAATTGAAACATTACTCAACACCATTCATGCAAAAATGGTCTTCTCTTGTTAACTGGAGGTAGTCCTTGTTATTTTTCATACAACTCAATTCATTAGCCATGAATTCCAAGTTTACTGAAGTCACCTAGCATAGAACTAAAACTAACTGAAGACAACTGAACCATAAGTAAATTGAATTGAACTAAACTGAATTGAACTGAACTAAACTAAACTAAACTAATCTAAATTGAACTAAACTGAACTGAACTTCATGCATGCAAACATAAAAACCTAACTCGTAGGAACTTTACATGCATTTAGAAGTGTTATCTCTTACTTTGAATAGTTAACTGAACTCAAGGTGAGTTTCACCTTACCATGTGTTCAACCACATGTTCCTATTATTTAGGAATAACTACAAATGTCAATTTCATGATTTGTTTCATCAAATATTAATATCATCATAATCTTAGTGTTGTTGAACACATTCCACAAACTTAGGAGATACATGAAATAATTAATTTTTAGGATTAGCAATTAAATGGCATCCTATTTCCAACAAGATCTCTTTTTCATCAGATCATCCCACATGCTTTTAGGAACATCTTTCCTTATTTTATCCCATTTTACCTCTAAGACAATAACATATTGAATAACAACTAAAAGCAGTGTTTTCTTATCTTCTTCTCCAAATTTATCATAGAGTTTAGTTGTGGGTTGAAGCATATTCTCAAAAGTTAGCAAGGCATTAAGAGTTGGATCAAGTTTATATTGGGGGACAAAACTTACCAAAATATCTTTTTCATCTTTCTAGTCCACAAAGGTCTCACCAGCTACCTTAGCCTTCTTTGATTTAGGCTTGGTGTGCACATGTATACCAAAATCATGCTCTTCTTCATCTTTAGAAGATGACACAATATGTACTCTTTTAGAACCAACAACTTCTGTAGATGCATCTTCACCAAAGGGTAAACCTCCTCTTTTTCTCCTTACCAACTTTTCTTCAAGATCTTCTTCTTCGTCTTGATCATTAGTAACACTAAGATTCTTCTCTCTTGTTTCCTTTTCTTTATTTCCTCTCTTTGTAGGGGAAACTGGAGGGGTCTCTTTCCTCTTCCTGAATCTTGTGGTAGGTCTAGAGAAAATAGGACCTTTTCCCTTATCAACAGTATTAGTTTTATTCTTCGTTGTAGGGACTATGGAGGATTTTGTAGGGGTATTCCTTCCAGATATCCTAGGGCTAGATGATTCTTCTTTCAGTTGCTCTCCCCTAGCTCTTCCAAGTGTAATTTCCTTATTAGTGAAACCAACATCTTTAAGTGTTTTCTCCACTTTCTTCCTAATCTTAGGCTTCTATTGCATATGAATTTCCATAAATTTTTCAACATATGTCCCAATTCTAGGTTCGTTGGGGTCCTTTGGATTCTTTAGCAATATTTGCACATAACCTTTAGGTTCTTCTATTATCTCATATCCAAGAGTCTGAATCCAGATAGTTTGAGGTTCTACAACCTCAATCATGCATTCATTAGTGTGGAAATGAAATATGATGTCATTCTTATACTTCTCCATATTTTTTCTCAGAATTATATCCCTTTCATTCATATTTATTTTGAATACAACAAAGAATGTTGTTAGGGAATCCTCTTAAGTGTTCAAATTACCAAGATTATGCATGTAATCAAAGATTTGATGTTCCACTAGTTTAGATGGGTTCTAGAATACTTCTTCATTCTTCCCAAGGAGCCTTTTCAAGAAATAAAATAGTAAACACACAATTATGGAATCAAATTTAAATGCATACTTTCTTTCCTTTGACAACTTCACATTCTCGAACAGTTGTAACTAAAGTAGCTCACACAAGTCATAATCAACACCATTCACGACCATATCAAACCCAATGTACATAGCAATAGCCAAAATAAAGTTCTCTCTATTCGTGAAATATATCTTGTGACCTATCATGAGAGATGCATACTTCATTGTTGGATTAGTAATGGTTTTCGTTACTAAAGATCTTTTGTCATATTTGGCTCTTGTAAGTTCTTCTACAACCTCATTCTTTATAGATTTCAGTACAGGAACTGTACCTTTGTCCCACAACCTAGTAATGACCCTAATCATTTCTTTCATTATAATATGTGCTCTTTTAGTCCACATAAATTTTTCATGGATTTTTCTTAGAACTAACTTCAAAAATTTGTCATCATAGCTAAAATTAGGGAAATTGTTACAGACATCCAACCATTTATCAACCACATTCGAATACTCAGGTTTTACCCTAAAGTCATCACCCATAAGCTCATTTTTCTAGATGTCAATTAGCTTTACATGATTGTATCCTTCAAATTTTACCTAAATCATCATCCTAGTATCCTTGGTCGGCATTACACCATGTGGAATTGATGAAAATGCACCCATGGGATCATCTTCAAAAACTTTTGAAGAGTACTTTTCTGTAAGAGGGTCTTAGCCTTTCTGACACTTTAACTACCATAGGAGTAGCCATACTTTCAATTTCAAATTTAAACAACTCAAAAAAACTGAACACAACTATTAAACAAAAGATTAAAATACCTTTTTCTTCACGCAAAATCCAAAACTAGGGTTTTCACTACTCACACTCCAAATCTCTCCAAGAATGCTCCAAAAGTTATTCAATTCTTTCAAACACTCGAATGATCAAAATTCCTTAAACAGTTCTTTATAAAAAATTGATCTTCCCTAATCCGCATTAAATGTGACAAATTTCAAAAAGTTGCTAAAAACACTTTTTTGAACATAGAAAACTCTAATTCAATCTGCAAATCATCATGTCAATATATTTTCTTTCGGTTCATTTTCCAAAGCCTTTGATAATTCATTCTTCACATTTTAACCTTGTGCCAGCCTCTCACATGACATTTATCTAGGGGGTTCTTATGATTTTAAAATAATGCTTCCCCTTTGACCTTGCTAGGCCTAATTACCGAATAAATCACTTGTACTGGATGAGGTTACAAACTCATCAATAGTCTATGGTTCTTCTTTCTTTTTCTAGATCTCATTCATCTCTTGCTTAATCTCATCTTTGCCACCCTCCTTCATAGATTCATTCTTTTACATTGGATTGGTCTCCTTACTCTTCTTGCTTCTGCAGACTCTTGAAACGTGTCCTGGTTTGTTGTAGTTATAGCAAACAATACTTTTTTGATTAGATTGACTTATGCTGAATCTTGTTCTACACTAATTAGCTTTATGTCCATACTTGTTGCAAGTATAATAGTAGCCATTAAAGGATTAGTTCACTCTTCCAATAAACTGATTCATCATCAAATTTCTGCATTCACTTGCCCTATGTCCAAATCTTTTGCATGCAAAACATTGACCAAAAAAAGGACTAGGGAATTGATTCATCCTACTTCTACATTCAATTGCCTTGTGACCAAATTTATTGCATGAAATACAAGTGCCATTAAAAGAAGGGTACCTTTGTGCATTAGGTTGTCTCACCAGAGGTCTTCTAGTTGAGTTCCTTGAATTTTATTTTCACTTTCCATTATTCAGAGTCTTCTGATTGTTCATGGTCTTAGAACTTTCACCTGTATCATTTCCCAGACCACCTTTATCTCTACTCGATTTCTATCCTACAATCAATTCATCAAGCCAATCCAAGCTAGATTTGAAGTACTTTTCACAGAGTTTCACCTTCTCCAGATCCACTTTCAGATTCATAATTTCTTGTTCAATCTTAGTGCAATCTTCAAACTTGCTTTGTACCAATTTTTTCAAGCATTCTTCTATTCTTTTCTTCTCTTCCACTTGTACTTTCATACCGGTAATATCTTCATTTGATTTCTTGAACTGATCAGTCAATTCCTTATGCTTATCTTTGAACTTTTTCAATTGCTCCTTAAGTTTTTAGACACATTCATTTGCTTCTTCAAGATTCTCTTTCAAATCTCTATTTTCTCTTTTAACTTTATTAATATCTTCAAGAGAAATCTAGAGCTCTCCTTTATCATCCATTTCTTCCATCTTTAGGATCTCCCTCAAGTTGTTAGGCTTAACCAGAGGAACCAAGCTCAGATACCAATTGTTGAAAGTCCAAGATACTGAGAGGGGGGATGAATCAATATCTTCTTAAATTTTTTGATCAGATGCAATCCAACTATTCCAATGCATACAATAACAAGGATAAATAAGACATTAACAAAGCATGGAAACACAAAACACATGAACACCAAAATTTTTAAGTGGAAAACCCAAAATGGGAAAAACCACAATGAGTGTTAGGTCACAATATAGTATAACCAGTTATAAAATATTACAAAATGGGTGGCTCACTACCAGGACTCACTATCTAGAAACAAAGGCTCACTACCTACAAAATTACAACGATTGAGTGGATTTCATCTAGAAAATGAACTAATAGAGTACACCTAATGAGTGCAGATTCAGTTCCAAATAAATCTCAATAAATGGACTTGACACACTTCATCATGTTCACACTACTTCGCATCATCACATCAATTCTCCAAAAAGTGTCTATTATATATATACCCAATCTCTTTGCAAGCATCAATTAGGTCGGCCTAATTAGATGCACTCATCATTTACCAAAAATATCAATTATCAGCCTCAAGCTTTGAAAAAGATAACCCACACACTTCAACATGTTGACAAAGACCTAAAATAGGTCGCACATATGTCCATGTAGAAAAAAGTTAATTTACACAATACATCCATAAAGTCGGCTAGAGATGGACCAAAAAAAAAAACTGCAAAACACCAATGTGACACCATATGAGCAATTGGATATGTGAGATCTTGTATTAACATGCTTCCAACACCTATAAACCATTTCCCAAAACTACAAGCAACAATGATCACCGAAGAACAAATATTGACCACAATACCAGAGGATGTAAGAAAAATACCAATTCAAATATTAGACTAGAATACTAGAGTAACTTTAGTCTTGATCTTGCAATTACAACTCATATATAATCGTGACATCAATGAAAACAAAAAGTAAAAAAAAGAGATGTTCTTCATTTTTCCAACATTTATGACACTACATTTAGCCCCCACTTTAGTGAGAGAATAAACTTACGCTAAGACTCACACTAAAGTTGAGAATCTATGTCAAGATGGGTTTGATTGTATAAATGTTGAAGAGATAGGATGACTAAGGATCAAGGGCGATGCACAATCCCCTAGGATCTAAGATCCCATGGTAGACCAACATAGCCACAAAGGAACGCACATGTATGATATGCAACAAGATAACATACACATACATGTTGGAAAATATGAAGCCTACATGCTTAAAACACATGACATGATATAAGATCATAAAGATGATGACAAAATAGAAACACACATGATGCAGACATGGTGTAAACATGAAGAAGAAACACAAAAGACATACAAAAAACACTAGGCTAGTACTAAAAATATTTGAGTCGATAAGGTAAAGAGACCTCAATCTTAAATTATCTTAAATACAAAATGCCATCCATAGAATGTGTTTTCAAAATAAAATGGTGCTCTCACAAGGATGTAAAATCACTTATGAACACATGGATCCATTGGAAAGCAAGTTGTGTTATGCTAGGTGGCCACATGTTAAATAGGATTTCTCAAGTTTATGACCCAACAAGCTCCATTATGTTGAATCCATGAACTATTTTACAAAAATCTTGCTTCAGGGAATGCATAAAACTCACCTTAGGGGGTGCAACAAAACTTAACTCAGGGGGTGCAAGAAAACTCACCTCAAGGCATGCATAAAGTTTAACATCTCAAGGGATGAATTTATAACCACACCTTAGGGGGAATTACAAAAAAACATCACCACCAAAGTGGGTATGTCAATAGGTCAAATATCACAATATGCCAAAATGAATAGGGGTAATATATCCCCCCTTAAAATGTAAACATAATTGCTATGTTCGTATTTTAAGGAGAAAGAGGGGAAGAGGGGATCCTTGAAAACAATGCATTCCTCCAAAAACTAGTTATCCTTCCCCCCCAAGCATAGAGACAAGAAAAACCAAACCAAGGACTATCATATTTTTTCCATGAAAATATGGTTGTACTTAAGATTATACCACCATGAATGGTAATGAGTAAAACAAATAAAGCTACAAATGCCACATAGTGATGAGAAACACAAGGAATTAGGTGCATCAACACAAGGAAGAGCACCAAAATCCTTAAGATGTATTTTATTATTCAATACTTGACATTCATTGGTAGAATGACCATGCACTCGATGATATGCACAAAATGAAATTTTGTTATTGAATTTCTTTCATGCTCTTGGAGGAAGAGTAATCGGGAAAGGTTTGAGAAGCCTCGACAAGATATTATCTTTATCAATAGTAGGAGAAATTTATTTCTCTTGTGAAGAAAATATTTCTCTTATCACAAGAGGTCACACATCTAGTAGATAATAAATAATTCGATGAAGATGGGGAGGAATGATGGAAACCTAGACCCTGCTCGGAAAAGTACAGTATAGACTTCACTTGATCCCATAATTTTGTTTCATATTTTCATTACATCCATGTTTAGAAAAAAAATTGTATCAAAGAACATAAGATTCTTCCAAATCTGATGAAGATATCATGTCTACATGCTCTTGAGAAGATTTTTCTCGAGCATGCAAATCATTTTTAGTTTTTTAAAGTTATGTATCTTCTTCTCATGTGGGATAGGAGTTGAAGAGCCCCCATCACCACCATGGGGTGATGTTGTTGATGTAGAACCAAGTTGAAAAAATGAAACAAAAGACTATTTTGGTTTATATCGTGAGATTTTTTACTCTCATAAAGGAGGGTGTAAAATATAATGCACCCCAATCCTCAAAATATGTATTTTAAGATGAATTTTTTGTATTGGACTCTTTGGACTTTGAGGGTGAGATTTGAGACTCTCCTTTGAAACAAGGTTTAAAATTGAACAACGCTCCATCATCATCTAAGATTTTTGTTGTAGGTGAAAGAAAATTAGGATCACCATCAACTTGTATAGGTTCTACCTTTGAAGTTGGAATCAAAGTATTAAGAGAGTTTGAAGTGTTATGATCATGTTGAACTTGTGAATTATAACTTTGTTCCTCTTCTTTAATTGTGTATATCTTGTTATTATATTCATACTTCATCTCATGGTGAAGAGTTGATGGGACTCCCTTCATGGCATGAATCCATGGTCTATCTAGAAGGAGGTTTTATGAAAGAGGGCCTAGCATGATATGGATAGGGGTAGGAAAAACTAGAGGTCCAACCTCAATGACTAGTGCGATCATTCCTAATGATTTCTTATTAAAATTATCAAAGCCATAAATATTAACATCATTGGGTTCTATAATATTCTTGTCCACACCAATTTCATTGAGGAGATAAATGATACAAAAATTAAGACCTGCTCCATTGTCTATGAGAGTATGCCTAACTCTAGTTTCATTAATGCCTCATGTTTATTTTAGATCTCAAGTGAGGGTAATTCATGTTGAGGAAATGCAATATCTGACTTTTTTTCTTGCATAAAATCAAATAAGGTGGATACTTTATTTGATCTAACAAAATATGGGACATCAGTCTTCTACAAAACCTCTTGGAGCATCCTATTGTATGTAGGTGATGTTTGGATCAAATCCCAAAAGGGTTTTTTTTTTGGAGTACGACAAAGCTGCTGAACAAGATCATACTATTTACCACTACGCTAAGGAATGTTATATGTGTGAGCAACTGTGTGATAACTTGGTTTTTGTGACACATGATTACTAGTGATTTTCCTTGAAAAGTTCAAGATATTGTTAGGGCGTTTATGAGGTCCTATAATGGGAGGTGAACCAGTTATTACATGCACATTCATAACCTCAACTGAGTTATCTGCTTATTGATGACCTTATAATGAGGGGGGATTTAATGTAAACTTATCATCTTCATCTATGCAATCCATCTTACTATCTATTAAAAGAAATGTATCAATAATTTCATCCTCCTATACCACAATATCCTCCCAAGTAGGAGAAGAATTGGGAGAGAAAAAAATAAGATTCTCATGAAACTCAACAATTGGACCCTCTAACACCACAATACCTTCTTCAAAAATGGGTGAAGTATTGGGAGAAGAACAACTATGATTGTCATGATTGTCCATGATTGCATCCTCTCACATTAAAGTGTTCTCACAAGTAAGGAATATATTGGGACATGAATAAACATTAGGAAAAGTTATATTAAGAAATATTTCAATGATTTCATTTTCTTGTGTTAAGATACTCTCACAATTAGGACGGATATTATGAGAATAGCTACTATGATTATCATGAGCATCAATAATTGCATTTATTGGAATGTTAGAAGCCTTAGTGGACAATCTAGGTGAGATGAAGTCCTCAAGGGCATCATCTAGCATGTCAAATTCATCACACCTAAAGGGCTTGGTAAATATACAATGTGCTTGTGGAAAGAGATCTCACATGATTAGATTACTATGCTATCCCCAAGATTAATTACTAAATTTTAAATTCAAATTATGCTTATGCTTGTTAAGGAAACTGAGGACTAAAAATAGACTTATAGACCTATTACAGAAATAGATCTAGAAATCAGAGTCCAAATTTGCAATTTGATAATAGGTATGAACCTACATCTAGAATTTTAGAAAAATTTGGTAGGACAAAGATGTCTAAGGTTCCTATATCCTAGATAAGGTTTTTCTAAAATTTGATTTTCATAGGCAAAGGTTATAGGAAATGATTGTGTGATAGCATGCAAACCCAGGTTTTTAATTGAATTTGTTTCTATTTTATGAGTTTCCAAAATTTGTAATTTAATGTAACAACCTAGGGTTTTTTAATTTTGTAAAAATGAAATGTAATATATCCCAATTATGCAACGTTTCAAAAAAAGCATGCAATGCACCTACAAATCTAATAATTTCTAATAGTAAAATGCAACAATTTCACAATTTTGTAATGAACAAAGTAAAGTGACACTCTTTTCAAATGTAACACTATTTTTTGTAATTTAAAAAACCCAAATCAGAAATTAGACAATAGAAATAGATTGAGAGTACAAAAACATAAATTTAAGCCAAACATGAGCTAAAAATAGTAAGACAGAGGCACCTAGGGCACCTATGTCCTAGATAGGGCTTCAAAAAATTTAAAGTTCAACTATCTTAATTACTATCTAAATTTCTTAGATCTATGTGTAAATAGGTCTAACAGCGAATATTTTCCTAGATTTTGTTGAATTTATGATTGTGACCTTGAAAATGGAAATGTGAAACAAATTTGAAAATGTTTGAATAGTAAATGAAAATTTGAATGTAATTTTTAGATGTGAGATAAAATAATTGATTGATTTCAAGATGCAAAAATTTAAAAATGACGATTTGATATAATTTTGAATGAAAACTATGCAATTTTTACCTTTTTGACCTAGATGAAACATGAAATTTGAATGCAATGAACAATTTAAGATTTTAATGACCTAATAAATTCAATTTTAATGTAAATACAATCTAATATGACTAAAACAAACTTATTGCAATTTATAATGCAATATGATATGCAAGTTTTTGGATTTTTATGACTTTTTAAAAATACAATAATGGATGCCTAAATGGAAAACGTAGGACAATGCAATACTAAACCAAGATCTAGGGTGAACTATTAAAAATATTAGAAGGTTTATGATGTCAAAATGTCAGGTTCACCGAAATGCTTTGATGAAAAAGGGGTCCTATGTCCAACACATAGAACACTAGGACCAATTCCTTTTTCAAAAGAACATTAGAATGCAAATCAAGGTATTTAGATTGAATTTCAACCAAGGAGAGCCAATCAGACCTTGATATGATTCTTTAGGGTCTTGGAAATGAATTGGAATTGAATTTATTATGTTAATCTAATTAAACTACATGCCCTAATCTGAAAATACAATATTTCAAAAATTGGGAAACTATAATAGAAATTTCAACACTAGATTTGGGCTAAGATGGACACTATGCACTTGTGATATAAATTTTAGCCCAATTTGTTGGGAAATTGGTGTTGGGGACACCAATAACCTTATAGGTATTTTTTGAATATGTTTTCATGGTCCTCAAGTGTCAGATCTAAACTTCCAATGTTTGTCTGCAAATTTGTTAGATCATTGTCATATATTTTTCTAATTGAGTTTTTGTAAGTTGTCAAGGCCTAGGATTTCAAATGTAATAATGAATAAAGTGCATTCAAGCTTCCTTTGATCCTCTTCAACCTGAGATTTACACATTCACAAAGAGAGAAAATTTTGGGCCATTTTAGGGGATTTCCTTAGTCAAACCCCATGTAAGTGTTTCCACTTCCACAATGGCAAGGCCAATGATAAATGGATAAATGAAAAGAAAGAATGATGAAAACACAGAGTGTTGTAATTCACCACCCTTCAATGGTTTCCTTGAAGGACTGAAGTCATACACGTCACTTCAAGGGTCTTGGATCTTGCTTGCTTGATTCTATTGAATGCTTGGATGGTTTGGAGAAATACAACAAGGGTTAGCCTTCACAAAACAATGATAATATGAACACATGAACACAAATATACCTTGACATGATGTTGGGCCTTGAATTGCTGCAATAAATCTTTAATGGCTGCTCTTGACTTGCTAAATAATTCTCTTGATGATAATTCTTGCTCTTGATTCTCAATTTTTCCACTTAATGTTCAGATGATGCAACAAATAGGTATTTATACACTATTATTTTAATTTCCCAAAAATTAAATCCCAATGGATGAATTTAGATATTTGAATTTCAAATAATAAAATTCCATCACTAACATATTTAAATTTGGAGCCAAAATAGGGGGACATAGGCGCCTAGGGTGCCATTTTCCCAACCCTATCTTGGGGAGTTTAAAGAGTCAGGGTAAAAGTATTAAATGAGAGCATTTGTTTTATGCTTGAAAATTTTCAGAAGTTGTTTTAAATTGGGCCACAAAATGCATAATTTAGGAAATTAAGTGCTTAATCAGGTCCAATAACTTAAAGGGGAGCAAAGCATAGTGTGAAATTGTCATGGGTGACAATTTATGATGCTACATTAAATTTACATGATTTCTTGTAGATTTGAAAGTAGTGTCTTTAAATTCTAAATGGTAGTTTTCTTAAAAATTGTAATGTTTTACTATAGATATGGAGTTTCATAAGTTTAGAACTTCCATAATGATTATTCTTCACCATGACTAGATTTTTTGTTATATTTGTAAGCAATATATAGGATTTAACACACATCCACGTTGATTTCTATGATGAACTAGTGAATAAAAAATTATGTGAGACATGAAATTTGAGCATAGGAAGTGGTACATGTGTCATGTGGATTTTTGCATTCTAGAAAGAAAGATAAGAATTATATGTGTATTCATCTAGTGTAATAAAGGATAGTTAGATTATTATTACAAATAAAACTTATTTATGTATAATGCATTATTGGAGTAGTCTAGGATATCAAACTTTGTTTAGTTTTTAGTTTCAAGTGTTGACATACATTATAATTCCTTGAGAAGGTAATTTCATGCATAAAATTTCATTGATTTGAGGGTCTCCATGATATTCTTGTGTATTTTAGGATATTTATGCATGTCTATGTTGTCTATTTTTATAGCATGAATGTTGTTTATAATTTATTGGTCTTGGCAAGATTCCTTTATAACTTTCGTAAGGAACCTATTCACCACAATAAATGTAAACTTGTGTTAGATCAAGGATTATTCAAGTAATTTTGGTTGATTGATATTGATGGTAAATTATGAATACATTTGAACTAATATGAAACTAAATTTATATGAGTTTTAATGTATATCTAATTCTTTCTCTACTCTTAAATTATTTTATGCTAATAAGTATAAGATTTACACATTTTTATTTCAATTAAATTTGAATCTTAAATCTATCACCCAAAAGGATCAAGGCATTAAATTCTAAGTATTAATTCTTCCACCACATTAAATTTAAATTCAAATAATTTATTCATTAGTATAAATCTTAGTTGATTATGTAGTGCATAACTCATTTACCTCATGTTTAAGAATATCATATGAAATCTAATGTTAGAACTATCCTTCAAGGGAATTACTAATTTACACTATAATCATGTAAATTATAGTCTTGAATTGAAAATAATATTTGGGAGATAATTTTGATTTTATGATTTTTGTTACCTTCTTTAAAAAGGTTTATAGGTCTTAACGTCAACAAGCCAATGCATTAGAATTTTAGTGATAAATATTTAGTATTTTAATGTGCATAAAGTATGATAAATTTGAATGCAAAATAAGTTATTTTTATTCCTCTATATTTGTCTTTAAATTAACCTTAAGAATCACCATCCGTTTGAAGTGAAACTCTCTTATTAATTGGTACTTATCTTTCTTATGATAACATGAAATTAAATAATCTTCTTTTGAAGAAAAGATCATTTTTTCCTTTAATGGAAACAAAGCATTGGTTCTAGATAGAATCCCACACCTTGTCTTTTAATTGTATTGGGACATTATGAGTAAATAACTTCTTGTGATTGCTAAGGATTTTTTTGGAAGCAAAAGGGTGCTAAAAGAGCTTAAATATACCTTTTTAGTCCTCATTAATAAGAAGGTTGGAGATAGTTTCCCTATTTTACTCCTATTATCCTTTGTAAATTGATCTACAAAATATTTTCCAAGATCATTGTGCTAAGATTACGATAATTTTTTCCAAGCTAATTTAATACAAAAAAAATTATTTTGTTCATGGGAGGAAAAATATTGAATCTATTATTTTCAATCATGACGTGCTTCAATTCATGGTTGTTCATAAGAAGATTTAATTTATTTTGAAGTTGAACTCGATGAAGTCATATGGTCACGTTTCTTGGGATTTCCTTATTCAAGTGTTGTAAAATTTGACTTTGGGACAAATTTCTAAAAAATAATTAAGGATTTGGTCTTGAACCTATAATCAATGGTTTACCTTCTAGTTTTCTATAAATATCAAGAGGCATCTATCTAGGTGATCCTTTTTCTAAATTATTATTTATTTTAATAGTGAAATTGTTAGGAAGAGGATTACGCAAAACTATTCTTGAGGGTATATTTAAGGATATGAGACTCACCCCTACCAATGCACCAAAATTTAGTGGATGATATGGCGATGATAGCTGAACACTTAGTTTGGAAATTAAGCTAAAATATTTTTTTTTCAAATTATGAGAAAGAATTAGCTCCAAAATTTATCCTTGCAAAAAGTAATATATATTTTTATTAATACTCCTTTTAAAGACAATATAATATTGTTAATTGTACCATAGAAAAAAGTATTTCTTGCTTGACATAAGAATAATTGATCATAAATTGGACTTAATAAGGCCTTGATTTGGTGTTGTGAGGTGTTTTTCACATCCACACTAGGTTTTGGATCCTTTCAAATGCATTTAATGACATGTCTTGTAAAGGTGTTGTAAAGTGTTGTAAAATACTCACGCCTCTCTAGACTTAATTAACCTATCTTTCCCTTAACTCAAAATTATAAAATGTATTTAATTGTATTATCACATCAATCTAGAAGGCTTGCAAAATAAACTTAATGTTAATATAGTGTTGTAATGTGTCTTACACATTCACATTGGATGGTGTGCCTTTCTAGGCTGTGTGGACCTCATTTTAGTGTTGTAAAGTGTATTTAATCACACTTTCACATTGAATTCTACATCCCAAGCCCTAATTTATCTTTACATGATCAATAATAGGCCCCTATTACCCCATATTGTGCATCCTAAGGCATAATTTAATGAAATGCCCAAGAAAGTCACCATATAAACCTAATTTCCTCATTCTTGAACAACCCAGCTAACAAATGGACACCTTGGGGACTAATTCACCATTTGTGGTGAATGAGTCCCTGCCAAGTGGTACTGATTCACCAAAGGTGGGAAATGAGTCCCATTTGGGCCATTTTTGACTTTTGAGTGGGAAAAAATAGGTTTTAAGTTTAATTTTTCTTCATGTCGGTCTTGGGGATCCAATTAACGGGAAAATTAGGAGAATTTCCTATAAAATCAAGCCTATAAACCCTAATTCACATCTCTTAACTCATACACACATGTCTTATCATTCATTCATCATTTATCTTCCCCTTAAGTCAAGCAAGCTAGAGTTTCAACATTTCAAGTCATTAAGATAGCATTTTTCAAACATTCAAGGGAAAATTCTTCATGTTTTGCTATAGAAATCCAAGATAAATCATCATGGCAAGGTAATGGGTGGGTGCATGAAGTTGGTAACACTTTTGTGGCCAAATGAGAAAAAAATGGGGAAACACATAACGCGCTCATGTTATAACACGAGTGCGTTATGTGCTTTTAAAAGAAAAAAAAAGTGAAATGTGTATCATTTGCTTTTCACTGTTTCTTAGCTCTTCCCACAGCCAAAAACCCTCATTTTCGGTCTCGCATTCTAGGAGGAAGGACTTCTGCAAATTTCATCAAGAACAGTTGGATTTTTTCTGCAAATATGGCACCACGATGACGAAGAGATGCATGAGGTAAGTATTGTTTACTATTTGTTTTGAATTTTTTAGTTTGAAATTGATTTTGTTTGTTTTAGGTTAGATTTGATTTTTTTTTTTTAATTTGTAGGAAATCCTGCAAATCCTCAACAAGAAGAGGAGGGAAATCCTCAACAACAAAATCAACCTCCCCCACCATTCTCTCAATTCCCTCCTGGCACTCAAGAAAATTTGAGGAGTGAAATTGAGAACAATAGAAAACAACTTGAGGATCTTATCAGTAGGTTGAGTGATCCAAATGCTTCAACTACAGAAAGGATGCTTCTAGCAAATTCATTGAAAGACATGTTAAAAAATGTAGATGCAATCACCCAACAATTATTTGATGGAAAGATAGGAGGCGACAGCTACGGCATATAATGCAGACAAATTATCATATAAACAAGTAAAAGATTTAAAAATTACTAAAGGTGATTTGTGCTCTCTATTCACCGAGCCTAAAACAAATCAAAATCTTACCCTCAATGCAAATAGGTTTCCTATTCATTGGTGCCACCACCAAGAGATTAAGAACCATTTTTATGAAAGATGGTATATGGTCTTTGATTACCCACCGTGCAATAATTGTGAAGTCCCCCAATAGTTTCTTAGGAAACTATATAGTGAGTTTGTATTGAACCAAATCCAAAATTATTTTGATATGAGGGAGTTCCAAGGGAGAGGTGGGGGTCAGCTCAGGATAGGCTTGGTGCACAGCTGGATCCTACATGGCAAGGGAGATGACCTCTCGCTAGGCCACCTCTTGAGTAGATTGTGATGCCTGTCATTGCGAAGGAGAGTGCCGACATAGAGACATTGCAGGTGATCACAACTTTGACCCAAAGTGTCATCCATCACACTAGCCCTATTGTACAGTGCCATCCAGGGGAGTCTTTAGGTGGTGGCCTTCGAACACATGTGTGTCAATCTTGCGGGGCGACTTGTTCGTATGACCCTACCGACACTCAAGAGGGTGCTACGCATGATCCGTATGCTACTACACAGCTTGATCCATATGCATCTACAGGGATGGAGAGGACAACTGACATTTTGCATGATGCATATGGCATTGACACTTAGGTAAAATTCAGCATGTTCATTGAATTTAATTTATTAAATTTTGATTATGAAATGCAAGATTAACTAATTTAGTTTTATTATTTTAATAAAATTGCAGGGTCACAGTGTAGAGACTCAATACACCAATCATCCACCTACTTATTTTTGCAGTACACGTATCGGTGGGGTATGTAAAGCTAGTAAACAATTATAAATTTATTACATGTGTTAATAGCATTGTTTCTACGAATGGTATTTTAATATGTGATTTTGATGTTGAACAGGGTATTGTTGGAGGTTTCAAGGAAACACCTCCGAGTGCCAATAGATTTGATCAAACGTTCACGGAGGTAATATAGAATTTAAAGAGAACTTAAGTAATGAATTCTAAGTTTAATAGATTTGTGTAGTTTATATTCATATTGTTGACCTTACGTTGCATTACACAAATCATTCAAAATCAAAGCATTACTTCAAATTCGATAACTAATAATCAAAAATATATCTGTTTAATACTTGTACTCAAAATTTTGTTCATTAGATCTCATACATTATAAGTCATCACATGGATCGCTATTGTAACTTTTTTGTGATTGAATAATTTGTTGTTTTATTTTCAAATGTTGGTGATAGAAACACCGCCAAACGTTACGAGGGCAATGGATATTGGTGTTTCCTCCGCTATACAATCCTCGATGGCTCTAATAGGGGAGGTATGAGGCAAATTACTAAATTTCAATTTACATTCATTGTTATAGATGAACTAGTTCTAGTGAAAAATCAAACGATTATTGATTCATAGTTTAATTCTATTTGGACAGTTTATACAGGGCTTGAGCATGCCTGAGCATCGGCGTGCAAATATTTCCAAGGAGAGTGATCTGAGATGGCCGTAAGTGATTATTTTGTTAAATATATTAATTTTTATAATGTAATTTCTATATATTAATGTCTTACTTCTTATTGTAACAGTTGAAACTTCACTAGAAGCTAAACACTAGGAGGAGCAGTAGGAGCACTCCTCAAGCATAGCAGAAATGGGTGATAGACTTATCGCCATCGGATTGCCCAACAAAGGGAAAGAAAATTGTATTTGAACCAGAGCATGGAGAGAAATGAATTTTGAATGCATAGAGCCCTTTGCTATGCCTACATGGCAATTTTGTACATATTTTGTATTGGATATATTTGACATTGAATGCCTATATGGCATTCTTTAAGCCTATATGGCTATTTTGTAACTATATTTTATACTTATATCGGCATATATTGATGTATGCACATGGCTATTTTCTTAATACAAATCTTTTTATCGATGGTGTCCATATTTGCAAATTATAAATTCATGGTTCAATAGATATGAGTTACGTGTATTCAAGTGTATACTTTACAACTTACACACATATTTTTTGACTTACATGTGAACATCGAAAAGTGTGAAAATTTCTATGTTTGGAAGTCAAATGTAAGCCAATCTTTCAATTCTCAGTTCTTGCATACTCGATCTTATGAACTTGTTCCTTCCTAGCACATATTGTGAATATTTCTCATTTGGTGCAGAAGACAGATTCCTCATTTTTGAATCACTCATAGCAAAGAGATTCACAATAAGGCTTTAGCATTGGAACACTACTCCATACTTCTCTTGTCTAGACCATAAAGGATTGAAAATTCTTAATTTGATGCAATGATAGTTATGAGATGAGAATTTATATAACCATGCCTATTTTGAAACTTTGCATCTAATACTACATCAACAAGAACTTAAGTATTGCTTAAGAGTGTTAGGTTTGATAGGCCTTCTCTTCCCTAAGGGAGGAGAGCCCGCATCATGAATTTTGAACAAAATTTTAAGAAACAAACATTTTACCTACAAGTTTCAAACCTAGATGACATATTTGGCTAAGTCTATCTTGAAAATTATCAATGCCTTCAAACTCTAAAGGAGATTATCCCTGAAAAGCAAACTTTACCCTTTTTCCCAAGGAAAGAAATTGCAACAAGTTGCATGTGATTTATCTTATTTCTTTCTCACAGTTCCTGGTCAATCATTCATGGATCATGATAGTTCCATTCCAAGGCAAGGACACCCAAAAAATCACTGAGATTCTTCTATGATCTGCAAGAAAAAGGTTTTGGCTCTTTCACAATGTAAATAATTATGTAACACTGTTTTCTTGTTTTCCTTCCACACAGAAAAATGTTCACACTTTTTAGATTGATCAATGATCAATAATGGCTGATTGTAAACACTTGACATTTTTATGTTTGAACTTTAATTTATAATTTTGTATCATGACATTCGAGTAGATCACTAATATTT